>MJUU01003435.1:10155-27674 GCA_002080025.1 Modiolus philippinarum | reverse complement strand
CTTTAAATATATCCTGAATTTTCTTAATTTACGGACGAAATTTATCCTTCCGAATTTACGTTAAATATATCCAATAGCAGCAGCGATCCTACTCCTCATCTTGATTTTGATATATAAAAAATCAAGGAAACTTAAAGTTGACAAAATGGATGTTTTTTCTTTCCTTATTGTTAATTTTCCCAATCTCGACGGCGATGCCCCGATAGCCAAATATTATGGGATCTACATTTCACAACCTGTTCAATATACACGAGTATGTAGTGATGTTTCTGACTTCAACGACCAAAATCATTATCTAACTGAAAAACTTTGCATCAAGGGTTTAGATATCATAAATTGATAAAAACATTCTCTTAATTTTATTATAGATACATTGCATTATTGAGGAAAATTGGTTCTACATGCAGGGCAACAGGGCATTTCACATTCAAATTTCTATAGTTATATCATTAACAAAGCACATAAATTCAAATAGTGTCCTTCCAAACTTATTTATCCGTTTAACAAATTTATTCATAACCTTAAGGACATGAATACAGCATAGTTGTTAAAAGTTTACTTCTGGTTTCTATAAGAAAAGATATTAATCAGCATCATTACGCTTTTCACCGTAATTTAATTATAACACTTTTTCATATATAAGCAGTATTTGTCATTGCACAATATCATGTTTTTCTTTCGTTATTAATGATTTTGTAATACAAAAATGAAATCTATTTAGAAGTATTTCAATTGAGGTTTCATATGTAAGAAGGCTTGATATCATAGTCAACGGAATAATGTCCTTAGCTAGCTGTCAGTAACTGTGAGCATTTGTCAAGACAGTACTCGTGCGTATTGTCTTCATGTTTTATATACTTCACTGTAAAAGTACTCTTCTTGATAAGTTTGATTTTTTTAGTTTGATTTTTACTGTGAGTCTTTTTGTGTATTTCTTTTTTAGCCATTCACCACATACAGGTGGATGGTATGGATCCAAGAAAACGAGTTTAACCCCACCGCAATTTTTTCGCCTGTCCCGAGTAAGGAATACATTGGTCATTGGCTTGTCCTTATATTCTTATAGAATGTAAATTTCTCGATATTCGGGTTATTAGATGTGGTTGGTCTCCATTGATTTATTCAACTTTTTTACTTTTTGGGATCATTAAGGGCTTGTTATATGGTGTGAGGTTCCAAAATGTGTTGAGGACCGTACATTGACCCCTAAATGCTTTTTTGGAGTTGTTCTAACTTAGAGATGGGATGTTTTCTCCTTGACCCTTTCTCCACTTTCTTTCCTTTTTTTATATTTGGTCAGCCAAAAAAGGTTCCCATGAGTGAAGATAAATTTACAAAACCTATGAGCCGTCAATTTTTCACCTGACCAGCGCTCTAATGGACTGACGTTTTGCCCAATTTGTCCTTCAGTCATGTAGTTTAAGATATGTCTGCATTTGCTTGCTCCATAGCCACTTGATACAGGGCTTCCATATACGGTTAAACATGCACCCCCGTTTTTTCCATATGTAACATTCATTTCCTAATGAGCATTTTCATATCAAATGCTTCATTCCATATGGAACTTATTTCGTCACACTTAAATCAGGAATCGCACATCCTGGACATGTATTTTATGAATAATCCCTATGCTGGTTAATTATTTTTTTTTATCACAAAAACATAATTTAAAAGTACATGAAGTGCAATGAACTCAATGCTTGTTCAAATCTTATTCGTGTTATGACATGTATAATGATTGTATTTTTACCTAGTATTGTAAAGGTATTCGTGGATATATATTTTATCCATCACTATTTAAATGCCAAGGACCTTAAGATCGGGTATATTGTTTTTCCCTGTCTGTAACTATGTAAGTTTGTCTGTCTTTCCGTAATATAGACCTCGCTCATAACTTTTGAACAAGATATGATAGTCCATTCATATGTGCTATGTTTATTGATTATGTAAAGCGGAATACCATTTTCTTTTTAATTTCATAAAGGTCGGTTCAAAGGTCAAGGTCACAGAAATTAAAAAAAAAAAGAAAATCTAGATTTTGCTATAGCCCGTTAATTAACCACTTGCCAATAGGAATTGGACAGAGAATATAATATCTGGTCCGTCCGTCCGAATGTTCGTTCGGCCGCGTAAGGATAAAAATTGCGTTAAGGTTCATATCTGAGAAACAACATGTGGACTATCAATCATCTCAGGTGAGTTGATGCTTCTTGGATAGTGATGCTGATAAATCTGTCACTCTGACGTACAATTTATACATTAATGACTCATGGAAGAGTTTTCGTTAAGGTTAATATCTGAAAATATACATGTGGTACAACAATTATCTTTGGTTATTGTCCGTTTGATTTCTATAGACCCACTATAAAAACATAATTAAAAATCCAAATTTTATTCTTTTCACATTTTTCTCTTCATATATCTATTGAATGCACTCATACGTACTCTGACTATTAGTTTCAGAATTTGTTCGCCCATTATTAAAAAAGATGCCCATTAGGTGCCTATGTTTATTTGTTTTTCTGTGCTTGATTTTACAGAAAGAGTATATGTACAAAAATAAATGGCCCTTCCTGTGTAAACAAAAATAAAAACATGTGGCATTTATGTAAATGTCCAAATTATGTGATTAGCCTTTTTAATATTATACATGTCTCAATAGGTAAACAATGAATAGAGATGTCCATTTCAGTTTGAAATCTATATTTAGACTTGTCACAGATAACTGACAGTGGACATTTAAATATATAGCCTTTTATAAATAGACGATTTTTAATTTGTCATTAGTTATAAAGTTAAACCCATGAATTTTAACACATATTTTATTTGTTAGTTTCCATTGAATGTTTTGTTTGCATTATTAAATTCCTTTCATTATCACAGTTTCTGAAATGTTTTCAGATTTATTTACTTGAAAAAGCTACTAAGTATTCATGTACAATCACTTCTGCCTCTAACTATAAAAAAAGCATGAGAACCAAATCCATGCTCCAGTTGAGGTACACTGAATGTAAAAGAATAGATAACAGGAAACACCAACAATGGCTGAACATTATAATCACATACCACAATCTGTCATGGAACTACACATGAAAAACACGAATAAAACAAGAGACAACCTAGAAAACAATAGGAACTCGGGGCAGCCGGACTTGGTACCGGCACTAGCAAAAGCCAGCGGTAGGGTTAAACCGGTTTATGCGCACCCAAACCTCCCCTTTATCTGTCCCGTTTCCCTATAGTATAAGAAACACACGAATAAAACCCAATACAGGTAGACTACTAACTCCGTGACCACAATCTTGAAAGGAAAGAAAAAAAACAATACGTAATTTTGAAAGATGGATCAAGAGGTGCTCGCCGAAAAACTGCCGGCTAGCTCAAGGACCCTAGTCTGCTGGTAGAACAATGTCGCACTACGGAAGAAAAATCAAACTCAAAACTTCCTGAATTTCAGTAGACATCGGCAGTATCAGTGAAAGGCCAGTGTGTTTGCAAAATTTTCATGTCATTAGGTCTCAAAGCTAATTTAACAGATGCAAGCAGTATATCTTATCGATATCCCCTATTACGTAAAGAATGTAAGTTATGTTCCAGCTTTTCTGGATTTTTAATCAATTTCTGGCATTTTTAACAACATTTTCGTAAAACAAGGATGCCCTTAGTAATAAGCTGTTTACGAGTGACACCATATTTAGATATCAAATGTTCATATCTATTATAAAACTTCTTAAATGTATTCAACAACTTATGAAATTTGTAACCCTGTTGTAAAAGTTTTGCTGTGATAGTAAGGTTACGTTCATTAAAATCGTCAAGAGTAGAATAAACTCGTGCGAGTCGTACCAGTTGAGAAATATACACCCCGTAAAATGGAGCTAGAGGGATGTCATCGTCAAGAAAAGGGAAATTAGTAATAGGGAAATCAAAATCATCCCGTTTATCATATAGTTTAGTTTTAATTTCACCAGAGTCAATAATGATAGATCCAGAAAGGGGCAGTATTGTGAATCATTGTTAGCTTTATTTAATTTCAGTTGTTCCAGGTAAATAATGTCTACATAGTCTAAAAACTTGGGATTATCAATAGTAAGGATATCGTCAATATACCTGCTGTTATCATTGACAATAGAAATAATTTTATCACTGTTTGGTATGGTTCCGCTTTGAAGTTTTTTCATGAAGTCTCGTTCGTAACAGAAAAGGAAAAGATCTGCAATTAGACGTGCACAATTTGTACACATGGGAATACCAATGACCTGTTGATAAAAAGTGTTGCCAAAACGAACAAAAATATTGTCCAGCAAAAGATATGAGTGCATTAATCATATCATCGCATGTCCAGAAACAATGATTATTGTAGGTAATAATAGCGAAGAATCCTTGCTTTTTTCCTAGAGCAAATGAACTGCAGACCGGAAAATTTAATAGAACATTTAATAAGTTGTCCCAATTTGCATTTAATCAAATCATGTGGAAGGGTAGTATAAAGTGTAGAAAAAATCATAACTGTCAACAGATGAGACTGGTCTTTGAATTGATTATAGTTTATTTAAAACTTCAATGGAATTTTTTACACTCCAAAAGTAATTAACACTAGAATTTTGATTTTATTTCAATCAAATTTCATGTCATGAAAACGGTATCTTTTAATTTTTCTCCTGCTGAATTTCACTTATAATTAAAGACAATATGTTTAAAGTTTTGTTCACACAGGAAGGGCTATTGATTCTTGTACATGAACGCCCTCTGTTAAAATCAAGCACAAAAAAAAATAATAAATTAACATAGACAACTAATGGGCATTTTTTTTAATTATTGGAGAAAAAATTCTGAAACTTATAGTTAGCATTCGTTTTAGTGCATTAAATAGGTACATGACCAAAAAAAAAGCGAAAAAAAAATGGATTTTTAATTATTTTTTTTCATGATGGGTCTACAGTAATCAAACGGACAATAGCGAATGCGTCTTGGAGAATGATGCTGCTTCAGATGTTATTTTAGTCACTCTGACCTTTTGTACATTCTACGCTTCATTGATTCAGGTTAAAGTTTGTGTTAAGGTTCATAACTGAGAAATTACATGTGGCACATCAATTATCTTTGGTCAGTGGATGCGTCTTGGGAGATGATGACACTTCATATGATAATTGGGTCACTCTGATCTATGTATATTCTTTGCTTCAATGACTAATGTTTAAGTTTGTGTTAAGGTTTATATCTGAAAATCTACATGTAGTACATTAATTATGTTTGGGTAGTGGATGCGTCTTGGAGAGTAATGCTGCTTCAAACGATAATTTAGTCACTATGACCTACTTGTACATTTTATGCTTCATTTACTAAGGTTACTGTTTGTGTTAAGGTTCATAAGTTTGCGTTAAGTTTCATGTCTGAGAATGAACGTGCGGCACATCAATCACATTGGTAAGTGAATGCATCTTTTGAGATTGATGCTGCATCAGATTATAGTTGGGTCCCTCTGATGTACATTATTTTATGCCTCAATACTCCGGTTAAAGTTTACGTTAAGGATCATATGTGAGAAACTATATGTGGGACATTAATCATCTAGGTCAGTGGATGTGTCTTGAAAAGTAATGCTGCTTCAGATAAAAATTGGTCCACTCTGACCTAAATTTTATTATTGAATGACTCTGGTTAAAGTTTGCATTAAGGTTCATATTTAACATGAGGCACATCAATCATCTTTGATCAGTAAATGCGTCTTACAGAGTGATACAGCTTCAGATGATATTTGGTGAGTGTGACCTTAATTTTAATGCTTTAACGATTCGGGTTATAGTTTACGTTAAGGTTTATATCCTGATACTACACGTGTCACATGTATTAATTTGGTCATTGGATGCATCTTGGAGATTTTGCATCTTCAGATGATAATTGTTAATTTTGACCTACATTTCACACTTCACTAAAGTTCCATTAATGTTCATATCTGAGATACTACCTGTTTTAATTGTCAGTGGTTGTACCTTCGACATTAAAACATCTTTAGATTAGTTTTATCACTTCTTGACAGCTGGCGAGGAGATAAGCTTTCGTTTGCGACTAATTCAATTTTTGGTTCTAATGGAGCTTAATGCAAATGCGCCGAAAAAAGCTGGGTCAGGGGAAATGCCAAGGTCACCAAGTACACATTTGAAAATTTTCCAAAATTTCAAAATTACCTTTATCTTTTTAACCAGATAGAATTGGACATTCATAATATGCCATATGAGGCTGAACAGCATCGTGTAAATTTCACTAAAGTCAGTTCAAAGGGCAGGTGGAAAAAGGTCAGAAGGTAAAATTCTATATTTCGTTACATCTCGTTTATTACAATTGTTACAGGCTTCATATTCTATATGTCTATAGATCTAATAGAGCTTAGTACACATCTCAGATCAAAGGTCAAGGTCGACGAGGGCAAATTCAAACATTTTGACAAAAACTTATCATATCAACCAGATGTAATATAGCTTTATATTGATCATATTGATCATATTAAGATGAACACCATAATGCAAATGTCATTAAGGTCAGGTTCAAAGTCAAGGTCAAAAGGTCAAAATCTAGATTTTGCATATAAGCTAGATATTCTATATGTGGATAGATCTAATGGAGATCAACACAAATGTCTACTAAACCTTAATGGCTAGTGTACGTTGCAATTTTATGCTAAAATTTTGTTTAAGAGACACGGTCTCTACTTGGGGCAGAGTGTTTAACAAACAAATCTTGTTTTGATACTTAAATTCATGGTTTCAAAATTAATATTAATGCATTATAGCTCTAGGGAAAAGACCCTTTTCATTGGGAACTAACACTGGTCGCTATAAGCAATAATGAAAATGAATTTCTTGAACCAGGAAGTGAGTGTATGGAATTTAAGATTACAAATTCAAAAATTAATACATGTATAATTAAAAAATCATTTGTCGGTGGGATTATGTAATGTTATTCTGGAGACAATGGTGTTTAAATATGATATATGAATAATACTACAAATCATCTAAGATTTTCATCTCTCTCTCCCATTTATTTTCAGCCCTTTGTTGAAACTCATTTTGATTTTTCAGCTCATGTGTGGTTGTTTCCTTTATTTTATTTTTTTTTTTTGGCATGTTTAACCTTGAATGATGACAAATTTAACTCAACTGCCCGTTATGTATTTTTCACATATTTGATGAGAAACCTGGACTTGTTTATAATTAAAGTAGGACCTGAATAGATGATAGAGCAGAATTCATTTTTTTGTACAACTACAAATAAACGTTATAACTGGCAATGAAAATAACGCGTGAAAGCAAAACATGTACATTCATAAAATTTGATAGATTATGAATAATTGACTTGAAATAACGAGAGTTTTTTTTTTTCTTTGAAATCAAGAAGGTTTTCAAGAAGAAATATTGGCCTTGAATATCGAGTAGTAAAAAAAATTCATAAAGGAAATATTCAGTGAAATGCGTCTAATAAACGAAATACCAAAGTCACTGTAAATTTTGTTTCTGCATTACCGCATTTCGATAACTTATGTGTTTTCAGTGCAGACAAAATCAAACAATTGGAAGTCTATTTACCGAAATATGTGTAAAAACTAATAGACAACAAATAACCATTAAGATCTGAATATAAATGTCAAAATCAGCTATGGACAGAGCTATGCAAGAGGGAGATACTCCTTAATTTCCACCAAATTTTCTAAAATTTAGACATTGCAAGTTTCCAAATTAAATCGGTTTTCGAGCCAGCATCGAAGCACTGGCTACTGGGTTGGTGAATACCATCGGAGACTAACAGTCCTCCAGCCGATCAATCCGCCCAGTGGGACTAAATAACAAAATACCGAAGTTACTGTCAATTTTGTTTCTGCATACAAATGGCATATGTGTCTTCAGTACATATAAAATCAAAAAAGTTAGAAGTCCATTTACCGAAATATGTGTAAAAACTGATAGATAACAAATAACCAAATATGAAAGCCAAAATCAGCTAAGGACAGAGCTATACAAGAGCATATTCTAATTGACAAAAAATGCCTTAAAAGACCGAACTGATATGTAATGAACTACGTGCATTGGTCTCGCTCAAATTATGACAATTTATCTGATGAAGTATGACAATATTCAAAGATGTCTCAATAGTATATATCAGTTCAAACGGCCACATCTACATGACAGACATTGACTTGAAAAACATAAAGAAAATATAAGCTGTTGAATATTTCTGATGTATACCTTTCTTGCAAAATAGTTACCAATTTAAAATGTAAGAATAAGAAGTACTATCTACAGTTTCTTTGATCAAGCAGTTAATTAAAGCTGTCAGATGTATTTCAATGAAAGTTCTATATACTTGTTTGCAAATTTTCACGGGAAAGTAAAACATAGTCATTTAGTAACGTCTCATCTTAAATAAGCTATAATTGATCGTCGTTCTATCCGAAAAATCGTGTAGAACTGGAACTTCCGGTTTTCAAGAATTTCTACTGATTTGTTGTTGAGGTGTAGATTTCTGATAGAAATTATACATGTATACAACCTTAAAATATGGATGTTATGTCATTTTAGCAATCCTGAGTTAATTACGATACTTTTGTAACGTTTGAGACAAACTGTGGACTAAGGAAACACAAACTTTAAGCTCTTTCCTAAAAACCACGGGAATAAATCACTTTCCGTGCCCTCCTCCCCCATCCCGATTACATCCAGACACATAAACAGTATAGAGCCACTTATAGATTTCATCAAGTAAAATTCTTCATAATTTCATCTTTTAAGCTTCATAATTTTCTGTAGATAAGTTAGAGGTGCTTGAAATTTATTACCGAATTGAGACCATCTTAATATCCTTTATAATGAACACAAGTTTGTCAACTTTAAGCCATTTTTATGGTCTGGGGATACAAAAAATGTACACCTCATGACGATGTTTAGCTGTTTCTTTCTTTTTTCTAATCTCGTCATTTGATCTAGTTTTCATTCCTAATTTATCAGTGGTGATACAATGTTGGAAAATAACACAATCAATGTCTACAAAATTTTCTTTGTATTTCACTATAGCTGCATACAGTCACTATTTTAGTAGATTTAAATATTTGAAGAGTTCCCCCAAAATTTCATCTTTTCAGCCTTATAATTTTCTGTAAATAAGATAGAAGTGCTCAACTTTAGTACCAAATTGGGGCTAACTTAATACCCTTTACAAGGAACACAAGTTTGGCATCTCAACTTTAAGCTATTTTTATGATCTGTAGATACATAAAATGTACCGCTCATCCTGCAAAGAAAATGCGGAAATGACGATTTTTATCTGTTTATTTCTTTTTGATAAATAAATCTCGTCATTTGATCTACTTTTCATTCCTAATATATCAGTGGTGATACAATGTTGGAACATAAGACCATCAATGTCAATAGAATGTTTCGTTGTATTTCACTATAGCTGCATGCAGTCACGATTTCAGTAGATTTAAACATTTGAAGAGTTCACCCCTTTGGCCCTTCTGGTTTAAATTTTATGCGAAATGTTAATTTTTCATTTTCAGAAATTTGGCTGTTTTGAGATGTAAATACCCCATGAATTTGAAAAGGTTGAATAATATAGTTTTCATAACGGTCAATGGATATCAACTAGAGTTAATGTTATTTCATAATATAATAAACGAGCCTTTGGTGCATGAACCTCCCGTTTCTCTCTTTCGTTCTCTTATAAAATATAACGAATAAAAACCAATGAAAGAAGACGTCTGACCCTAGGACATATATCTTGAAATAGAATAAAAATGGACAAAACATAATTTAGAAAGCGGATCATATAGTACCCACCGATAAAATGCCGACTAGCTCAAAAGACCTAGTCAGCTGGTAAATGCGTGTGGATCTTTGGAAGAAAAATCAAAGTTAAAAGTTTCCGAAAGGGTTTTAGCTATATTTGGTCTTACTGATTTGGTTTTATGCATTTTAAACATTTTTTTGAAATTATGGATTTCCTTTGTTTGGGTTCTAGTGCTGCTGATAAGGAATAAATTTCCGAAATGGCCATACAGCTCATTAAAATTGTTTCAGTTGGAGTTAACATAAGTGTTATGGTCTCATGTTCATTTACTCCATATCCTTTCGTAAAATATTGTAAAGAATCGCCAGAATTTTTAATTGAATGTCTATTCAGTTCAAAATATTTGTTAACAACATTACTATAAAATCGAGGATAAGAAATGATCTTTGTAATAAACTGTTTTCAAGGCTCGCCATATTTTGATAAAATGTTCATATCTCTTCGAAAAACTCCTTCAAAGTATTATTTATAAAGTCAGTAACCTTGTTGTAAAAGTGTGGATATGAAAGTAAAGTTGTGCTCCTTAAAAAAGTCAAGGGTAGAACAAATGCGTGCAATTTACCAATTGAGAAATGTACACCCATAGAATAGAGAAAGAGGAACGTAGCCGTCAAAAATAGGAAAAAAGTAATATTGGAATCAAAATGATTCCTTTTATCATAATTTTTGGTTTTTATTTTAACACAGTCAATGATAATACTTAGATCCAGAAATGATCAGTGTCTGGAGTTGATTGCTTTATCAAGTTTCAGTTCTTGAGAGTAAATAATGTCGACATAATGTTCAAACTGGATATTGTCAATGGAACCTATAACTTCAATATACCTGCTGTTTTCATTGATAAAACCTGAAATAAGTTAATAAATGTTTTGCACGTTTCAATTTCATTATGTTTCATGGAGTCCCATTCTTAAAAGAACAGAAAAGAATCTGCAATAAATGGTCCACAAATAGTACAGATGGAATTTCAGTGACCTGTTGATAACATAAACAATTGTGCCAAAACGAACATAACTGTTATCTAAGAAGAAAATCAGTGCCGTAATCATATCATGCACGTTAAATGCTCAATTGATTACAACTCCAAAAGAGCCGCATTTACACCATGCAAACTTTTCTAAAGAAAATTTATGCAATTGCATTTTTGTGAACAAGTTAATATGCAGTGGCAACCACCAGTGTTCTATTGGCTGAGAATAACGACCCAGGGGCAATAGAACTCTTGTAAGTTTCCCAGTACCAAGGGGCATGTTATGCTCTGTTTTCTTGCATGCTCATTAAATAACTGCATTACTACCTCATTCATATATTTGAATAGAAAACAAAGGTATGAAAGGGAAATTATTGGTCTTGAAAAATATTTTAAAATTACTATGAAAGTGCATTTGAAATTGAAACAAAGAAACATTACGAATTTGCTTTATCCATTGGATCGCCTATGCATGCAAACTTAACAGAAGATAGTAAAAAATTTCCTCCGAGAGTTTCATTGACATTAAACGAAACAAATAAACACAGTCTTCTGCAAGAAGGAGATGCTTCTTAATTTAAGTAAATGTTAATTCTGGATATTGCAGCTTACCAAAGTATTGGCTTTTAATGCCAAAGCCAACGTACAGACTACATGGTGATTGGTGGGTTAACTCGAAAGATAACTTATTTATATACACAGGGATTTAAACTCAAAAGACAACACCGGACATTTTTTAATACATTTTAGACTTCCTTGTTTGATACGCATACACAATCCGGATGAAAGCGTAAAAGATATTCAGGAATAGTAGTAACATCTATTTGTATACAAACACTTAATCTCTACAATGTGCCTAAACTATTGGGAAGACCAAACTTTGAAAAAAAAAAAAACAAAAGACAAAAAAAATAAATAAAATAGAATAAAAAAGATACAATGGATAAAAAAAAATTATAGGACATAAAAACAATACAATATCAGCCATATGACTGATACAATTCCCTATCATATATTTTCTTTGATTTTACATAGTATTGGTTACACTCAATTTCACTGCAGTTTAACGTTTCGTCAAAGTAAACACATTTTCTGAACAAAAATTCAGCCGGAACAAAATCAACAATTTATGTAACACGCGAATCATTTGTTCTATCTACAAAGGAAAGTGCACATATTCATCTGCTTGTCAATCAGAAAGAGGCGTGTCTTTAAAAAAAAAAAACTCACGTGGCTGCGTTTCTGTCTTTGTATGTAAAAAATAATTTTTCCGTGATCTCGGTGTTATTAATATCAGGAATTTTCTTGTAGAAATTGAAATGAATAAGTGAATGATTTCTGTAACTTTGAATGTCTGTTTTATATTGTGGAAAGATTTGTTTTGGTTAGGTATGGACCTTTTGGTAGGCCTGGAATTTCTACCCAAGTCGTATTTTTTTCCAAATATACTTTAATAGGAAATTAATGAAGCAAGGCTTTTTTTCAAACGAACAGAGTGATGGCCAGTTTATTTATTTTCAAACCAGGTGCTGGTCTGAGAATTTTTTCTAAAAAATATCATAAGCACCCTCTGAAAATCAAATGGTCCGTGCTTTATTTTGTAACATCTGACATTACTATTTGATTCACATTTTTAAATTTATAACTGTCGGCTTATATCGAAGAGAAGCTGGAAAAAGATATAAACAAACGCAAAATGCAGGATGCACATCTTCAATATTAATTGAAGATTTACTGAAAGTTTGGTAGCAAAAGTATACAAAATGCAAGCCGTTTCGGAAGAGTATTGGACAACGATTTTATGTACAAACGTTTGGTCGTGAAATGTACTTGTACGTTCGGTCGATCCTTCACAAGGTACACGAGATACAAAACCTGAGCACAACTGTCTAGGTGATGGCTAAAAAATCGACATTGTGTTTTTTTTTAGTATTCAAGGTTTAAAACATTCGCTGTACATTTAGAATTATCTTTAACTTGCAAAGCTCTGTCTGAATTTTACTATTATTTTGAGATCCTTTACGTTATGTAGTCCGCAAGACCTTACATCTATAAATAATTACCAAGGGGTCAAAATGTGCTATTGCCATCACTCAAGGCGTTATTAGTCCGTCTGGTAGATTTTCACATTTTCATAAACTCCTGAAACCGCTGAAGCAAATTCAACAAAACTTCACAGGAATGATGTATGGAAGGTTCTTTACAACGATTGCTCATTTCATTGAGATCCGACAAATACTTGACCGCCAGCGCGGAACTTGTATTTAACATTGGACCATGTGTGAAAAACACCATTTTTATCAACTCATCTAAAACAACTGTAGCAAATTCAATTAAACTTCACAGAAATGATGTATGGACGGTCACTTACAAATATTCCTCATTTCATTCCGATTTACAAAAACATGTACGAGGTCCGAGATATGAAAATAACGGATTTCAGTAACATTAATTTGCATGTGACCTCATAATGATTTGATTAATATTTTTCATTTTCACCTCATTTTCACAGTAATGTCTCGGTATTTTGTTATTTATTTATTTTTAACATTTGCATGCCCTTAAGTGGGCTCTTATTTCGGTTGGAGAGTTCCCAGAAGATAAGACTTGCTTGTGAAAAATGTTAGTTAATAATTGCCTCCCTTTTTTAATTGCTTCTATAAGGTATAAATTTGTTTTTCATCAAGTTCCGTTCCGTTTTCAGGAATTGGTGAACACTGAAGCTAAACACTGGCTCCAATTTCAGCTTGGCATATTTTCAAGAAGTATATGTTGTCGAAGATTTTTTTTACTCCTATCCTACCGAATTAAAAAAAAACATATACAAGGTCAGACAACAGGGACAGAAAACAGATTGAATTTAGCGCACAATAAATCCAATAAGGTTCTCAACAGTTTTGTGTTTCGAATTCGAATGTGACGGTTTTCTATCCAAAAATAGGCGGGTGAAGAAGGGATCAATGGAGTGGACACCTTCCTTTTTCTGAAATTAAAAAATATGAATTTTCAAAAAATGCCATCAAATACTCAAATTTAGTACAAATTTACTGAAAATATGCAACAATATAGATAGAGATGCCATGCAATATGGCGTAAATGCAATCTAGTACTCAAATTTGGTGCAAATATACTGAAAACATGCAACAATAGGGATACTGATAGGATTCGATATCGTGTAAATGCAATCTAGTAGTCTAATTTGGCACAAATTTACTGGAAATATGCAACAATAGGGATATCGATAGTATGCGATATGGTGTAAATGTCATCTAATAATCAAATTTGGTACAAATTTACTGAAACTATGCAACAATAGGGATATCGATATTATGCGATATGATATAAATTCCCTCTTATACTCAAATTTGGTACAAATATACTGAAAACATGCAATAATAGGGATATCAATAGTATGCAATATAGTGTAACATCTAGTACTCAAATTTGGTACTAGTTTACTGAAAATATGCAACAATATGGATATCGATAGTATGCGATATGATTACATGCCATCTAGTACTCAAATTTGGTACAAATTTACTGAAAATATGCAAGAATAGGGATATTGATAGTATGCGATATGATGTTAATGTCATCTAGTACTCAAATTTGGTACAAATATACTGAAAACATTCAACAAAAGGGATATCAATAGTATGCGATATGGTAAAAATACCATCTAATACTTAAATTTGGTACCGATTTACTGAAAATATGCAGCAATAGGGATATCGATATTATGCGATAGGATATAAATTCCATCTAGTACTCAAATTTGGTACAAATATACTGAAAACATTCAACAATAGGGATATCGATAGTATGTGATATGGTGTAAATGCCAATTAGTACTCAAATTTGGTACAAATTAACTGAACAATGGCAGTAGAATACCGAAGGAGCAGAATGAAAATATGCAACAATAGAGATATCGATATAATGTGATATAATGAAAATTCCATCTGATACTCAAAATTTGGTACAAATATACTGAAAATAGGCAACAATAGGGATATCGATAGTATGCGATATTATGTACATGCCATCTAGTACTCAAATATGGTACAAATTTACTGAAAATATACAACAATAGGGATATTGATAGCATGCGATATGATGTAAATGTCATCTAGTACTCACATTTGGTACAAATATACTGAAAACATGCAATAATAGGGATATCAATAGTATGCAATATGATGTAAGTGCCATCTAGTACTCAAATTTGGTATAAATATACTGAAAATATGCAACAATAGGGATATCGATAGTATGCGATATGATGTACATGCCATCTAGTACTCAAATTTGGTACAAATTTACTGAAAATATGCAACAATAGGGATTTCGATATTATACGATATCATGTAAATACCATTTAGTACTCAAATTTTGTACAAATTTACTGAAAATATGCTACAATAGGGACATAGATAGTATGCGAAATGGTGCAAATGCCACCTAGTACTCCAATTCTCTATTTATATGATTAATGAGGGTTTTAAAGGAATGCGTCATTGTACGGTGTATAAAAAATATAAATAGGTTCTGTTTGATGGAAGAAATATCGAAATTCTCGTGTACAATGTACATTTCACGTGAAATAAGATCATGTTTGGTGTACGGAAAAAAGGTTATGTACGCTCGATAATCGAAAGATATAAAGGAAATACTTAATAATTAAGATGAAGGCAAAAATGACATTTTAAAAGCGAGAAAAAACAACATGCGAAATAAAATACGGCAAACAAAAATCTGTATCACGCTTTATTTTATTTACACGATTGTAAATAACAAGCTTTGTGGAAAGTATTCTAGAGTTGAGACTGAAAAATGAGATCTCGCCGAGACAAATTTTTATTGAAAATCTTCATTTTGTCCTATAAAAAGATTAAATTCATTTGTTTTATGTACCGACCACTATATAATACAAACCAAAATGCAAATACATTGTATTGGACATAGTGTATAGTGTAAGATGTAAAGTGTATGGTGCATGGTTTATGGTGTATGGTACATGGTACGTGGTGTATGGTGCATGGTGCATGGTGTATGGTGTAAGGTATAAGGTGCAATGGTGTATGGTGTGACGGTATATAGTATATGGTGTAATGGTTCATGGTGTATGGTGTAATGGTGCATGGTGTATGGTGTATGGTATAATGGTGTGATTGGCTATGTTTTACTGTACAAGCACTGTAAAGGTCAAGTTAATTATTATCAGAATATATTATTTTATAGGTTAAATGTTTTCAAATATTGCATATGATGATTAGTTGAAAAATACAAAAAAAATATTCTTTTAAGGAGCTTAAATTATTGATAATGCACCATTCACACATTTATGCATTTTGTAAGTTTGTTCATGTTAATTTTTGGATAAGTGTAAGTTTAAAGGGAAAGTTCAGTCAAAAATCAAAAATTGATATTCTGTTATTTACATGTCAAATATTCTTGATACCTCGACAAAAACATTATATCTTTATCTATAAAGTCAAAAAACGAACTTAGAACTGTCAAGAAATTACTACATGGGGTGAGCCATGTTTACATAGGTGGCGACACAATCGATATCACAACATCTTATTACCGCTGTACCTGTATACTGCAGAAAAGTGACACGTACAATTATTATAAAAATAACATTGTGTTCCCATGCGGAATTTATAAGTACATTTTTGCATTACAGTTTCGTTACACTTGTCAGGTTTTCTGATTTTTCAAAAAATCACCTACCTGTATGATAATTTTAAAATCAACGGAAGATTTTGCTTATTTTTTAGCATCTTTATAGGTGATCGTTTTATCATTTTCGTTCTCATATTATAAGGACATATAAATTCTGAAAATAATCTCTTGATATCTGCTTTTAGTTTTTTTTCTTTATTTTCATCATTTTTATGGAATTAATCTAGGATTCAAATGAATTCTTTCCTCAACAAAATAATCCATGCTAATGCTTAAAAGAATAAATAAACCCTGCAAGCCGAATAATATTTACTGTATTTGTAAACCATCTCTATTACCGTAATTTCCGAGAAATGTGAATATATATATTTATAATTTTTAATTTGTGTGGCTACCTGCATTAGGCGATTGTATATTGTAACACAGTCGTAAAACATTCTGTCTGTGTATATTTCACTGTCGTCTCAATATACGCACGTGTCACTCTCTCCAGAGCTGTTGGCTTATACAAAATACAAAATAACGCCTTTCCACACTGTATACATGTTTTGAGGGATCGAATAGGTAGGAAAAAAAAATATCAAGAATTTCCCACTTGAATTTTTTATCCGGGTACAATTTCAAAATCAAATTTAAAGATTTCATCTCTAGTAACTATACGAAAAAAAGAGGTATAAAGAAATTATGCAAGGAAGAAACAGACACATTTTGTTCAACAACACAAGGAATCTATCCTACTTTCTTGGATCTACTGTCCATTGAAGCTAAAAGTTAATCTACATTTAACTAGTCCCAGATTGAGATTGTGTTTATTGATATTAAAGATATATGTATTCGGGTTAATAAATTGAGTTTTTTTATTCTAATTATGTCAAATCCTATTTCTTGACTACGTCTCAGTTTTATCAGAAGCAGAGATGTAAAGGGAACTTGCGTAAGCAAGTCCTAGTGCATGCCTTCAATTTTCGATTATGTTGGTGATATACAGGTATTTTGATTTCGGCTTAAATAATGTATTCCG
>MJUU01003433.1:0-12787 GCA_002080025.1 Modiolus philippinarum | reverse complement strand
ACGGTCAGATTCAGGTCACTGTTGGATATAATTTTCTGTCAACAACTTGTCTTCACTAGGTATATAAATTATTCATATCAGCTCTGCTTAAAATAGTAATATACGTTAAGTCATTATTGATAAATTCAGAAAGTTTGCGAAGAGATACTTGTGTTTTGATTTTTCCCGGTTTTGTTTTCCCTAGCTACATCAATTTGTTGTTGAAGAAGATGTAAGAATCAATGAATGGAAATATACTTTAAATCATAGCTTATATAGACAATATAGAGCAAAGTTAAAACTAAGCATGCAAAACTGGTGGTAAATAATAACAAAATACCGAAGTTACTCTTAATTTATTTTCTGCATATGCGCATTTCAACAACTTATGTCTCAACAGTTTCAAACCAAAACATTTGGAAGTTCATTAACCGAAAAACGCGTCAAAGCTGACAGAGAACGAATAACCAAAAATGATTTAAATAGAAAACCCAAAATTCAGCTAAGGACAGAAATATGCATGAGGGAGTTACTCCTTAGTTTTAAATAAAAAATTAAAATATTAAATATTACAAGTGTCAATAAAATCGGTTTTCGGGTCAGCACCGAAGTACTGGCACAAGCACTGAATAATATACAGGAGAAACAAAACAGAAAATATATATAAACAAAAGTTTCATAATAATGTGAAAAAAGGTCTCGTGGCCGTCACCACGACATCATAGATAGATATGAAATGTCAGTGTCACAAATGAAAACTGACATTTTCAGCTAGATTCACGTCTTCCCGGACTTGACATTATCGGTTTTGACTTTACCCTGGATTGACCCACTGACAGTGTGACGGGTGCTGTATACAGAGCAGGACATACTTACCCTTCCGGAACACCTGATGTCACCCTCGGTTTTTATGGGGGTTCACACTGTCAGTGCTTTAGTTTTTTGTATATCATACTATTGAATTTTAGTTTTGTCTTCGTTAGTGATGTTTGTGGTACCGATTTGTCTGGTTATTGTCTGAATACTAAAGAAATGTTTAGAAACTTCTCAAATTTTACCTTGGTACTGTTTGAAGGTTAGAGAAGTAACACGTACCATGGATTTTTATCGGTTTTGTCTACGGGTTAGAAAATGACATTAACCAATCAGCAACAAAACAGACCTTCCCAACCCGTAAATGCCTCACTGACAGTGTGACGGGTGCTGTATGCAGGGCAGGACATGCTTGCCCTTCCGGAGCACCTGATGTCACTGTTTTTTGAGAGTTCACACTGTTTGTGCTTTAGTTTTTTGTGTTGTATATGTAATGTTCGTGTGTTTTGTGGGCATGTGTTTTCTTTGGTCTTCCGTCTTCTGGTGTTCTTGCTTTTGCCTTGTCTCTGGACTTTGATTTGTGTAATCTTGTGCTTTGTTCCTTCGGTATTCTACTGCCGTTGTCAAAACCTCGGCAACACCTTAGTATCAGTAGAAAAGTGGCGGCGTCTTGTGCTAATGTCGCTGTACATATTTCTCTTTATGTGGAGTAAAGACATTTTTTGTCGCGCAATTGTAACATTTATTCAACAGACCTTTGTGAAAAACTTGAACTATTTTGTTGTTTAAAATGTAGGGTTTTAATGTTGAAATTACCAGATTAATATGGACATATCGTGAAGGGAGATTTAATTCCTGATCTGAACATTTATTTGGCAAATCTCCATCAAATCTGACACGTAAACAAGAACGTTTTTATTAAAACCCACATTATAAGTATATGGGATACAACATCGACATCAAATAAAAAAAAAAGATTGCGAGGGACATGCCATCCACCATTTATGATTTTTGAAGATAAATAATGAATTTAGTCGCATTGACTCTGAGTACATCATGATTTAAATTCCTTTGATAAAAACTAATAAATGAGACGTTTTATTTGCTGATAATACGTATCAAGGTAAAAAAAAAACAAAAACAAAATAAAATGGTTTTATGCACCCTGTCGTGTTGACGAGGTCCTAAAATCTAGAGACTTACAGATACTGAGCCTGTATCGCTCACTTGACAAAGATGCTTCTAAGCCGACCAAAAATGTTTTTCCATAGGGTCTCATGTTAAGCTATGTTCTCTACTAGCATTTATGTTTTTGTCAGATCCAACTGAAATAAATATTCTTTATTAAGATCTTTCCATACATTACTCAAATACAGTTAAGTTAAATTTACCTCAATGGATGAAGAGAAGATGATGAAAATGAAGATTTTCCCATAGGGTCCTATGTAAAACTATTTTCCGCGCTTGCCGCCATGTTTTTTTATCGGATTATAACCAATTGAGCAAAATTAGTTAAGAACCTTCCATACATCATTCCCGTAAAATTTGGTTGAATTTGCTTCTGTTGTTCCAGAGTAGAAGATGAATATGTGATTTTCAAATTGGTTTCAGAGAAGATGAAAATGTGATTTTTCCATATGGTCAAATGTTAAAACTATGTTCTACGCTTTTCCCATATGGTCCAATGTTAAAACTATGTTCTGCGCTGACGGCCATGTTTTTGACCGGATCGGTAAGAAATGAGCAATCTTTGTAAAGGACCAGTGGCTGATTTAGGGACCTTGTCCCCCCTTAGGTTGAAAAATATTTAAAATTCCTACGGTTTTTGACCAGCCCCCCCCTTTTAGGTTGAAAAATATTTAGAATTCCTAGGGTTTTTTAAAAAAAATTGGGTTCCGGGCCCCCCTTTTCAAAAAATTACGGGCCGGGCCCCTCTTAGCAGAAAGTCTGGATCCGCCACTGAGGACCTTCCAGACATCATTACCGTTGCGTCAGCGGTTTCAGAGGAGAAGATGAATATGTGATTTTCCCATAGGGTCCTATGTTAAACTATTATTCGCGCTGGTCGCCATGTTTTTTTTCATCGGATTAAAACAAAATGAGCAATCTTAGTCAACAAACCTTCCATACATCATTCCCGTAAAGCTTGGTTAAATTTGCTTCTTTTGTTCCAGAGGCGAAAATGAATATGTGATTTTCCCATTGGTTTCGGAGGAGAAGATGAAACTGATTTCCCTTAGGGTCAAATGTTAAAACTATGTTCTGCACTGGCGGCCATGTTTTTGATCGGATCGGTAAGAAATGGGCAATCTTTGTAAAGGACGTTCCATATATCATTCCTTCGAAGTTTGTTTACATGTTACCGCTGCTTCTGTTGTTCCAGAAGCGAAGATGAATATGTAATTTTCCCGTTGGTTTGAAAGGAGAACATGAAAATGTGATTTTCCCTTAGGGTCCAATGTAAAAAGTATTTTCCGCGCTGGCGGCCACGTTTTTATCGGATCGGAACAAAATGAGCAGACCCCGAGGGGACCCCGGGATATAGAAATAGGACCTAGTATCTCCGGCTTGCGGGGTATGACCCTCCTAAATGGGGCTGACCCCGAGGGAACCCCGGGATATAGAAATAGGGCCCATTCCGTGGTTGTGCGGGATTAATAAATACACAACCCATCTTTTGGATGGGATGTAAACTCAGGTCCACGTGTTGGAAGAAATGCCACGCTTCCTGCACGTTTAAGAACCCTTGTAACAAGCTCTTTTTTGAGTGGTCCGTAGGTGATCGGCTACAAGGCTAAATTCTCCGCCCTTTTCGATTTCACCTTGCTTTTCCAGTGGCAGTCAGAATTTCCCGTCCCATGGCCCTTCCCATACCCCAAAGTGATATTAATATAATACATTTGTATTCATTTTGTTTGTATTCTAGTCATTATGTCCGTGTTTGTAGATACTGTGTTTGTAATCTTTAGTTTAGATTTTCTTTCTTTATTTGTAAAACTTATTTTGCCTCTCGTCGGCACCAAAATTAGAATAAAGAATTTACTTACTTATTTAATAACAAACTTGTTCTCGTCTTGATATAGCTGAAATATTGCTAGTAGACGTTAAACAATATTCAATCAATCAATCAATCAAAATGAGCAATCTTTGTGAAGGACCTTTCATAGATCATTCCTTTCATACACCATTCCTGTAAAGTTTATGTATATTTACTTCAGTGCATTCAGAGAAAAAGCTGAAAATGTGATTTTCCCATAGGTCCAATGTTGAACCGAAGTAACTCGCTGGTGGCCATGTTTTTAATCAGCTCGAAACTAAATGAGCAATCTTTGTAAAGAACATTCAATACATCGTTCCTGTAATGTTTGATTGAATTGGTTCACTGGTTTCAGGGGAGAAGATAAAAACGTGATTTTCCCATATTGTTAAAACTATCTTCTCCGCTGACAGTCATGTTTTTTTATCTGATCGGAACAAAATGAGCAATCTTTGTAAAGGACCTTTCATATATCATTTCTGCAAAGTTTTGATACATTTGTTTCAAAGGACAAGATAAAAAAATGATTTTTCCATAGGGTCCAACTATCTTCTTCGCTGGCGGCCATGTTTTCATCGGATGAGAAAAAAAAATGAGCAATCTTTGTATCATTATTCCTGCAGAGTTTGGTTACATATCCCTAAGTGGTTTCAGAGGAGAAGTTTAAAAGGTGAAAAGCTATTGTCGACGGAAACCAAGTGATGACAATAGCTCACGTTTACCCTTTAGGTCAGTTGAGCTAAAATGCAAGTTTTTCTGGATCGTAATATGTCGATCATATGTTCATAATTCTTGCCAGAGATGTAAAACCGGACAAAACAAAAGCTATACATAGACATTGAGTACATTTGGACAAATTATGACACATAACAAAAAAAAAAAAACGTCCGTTGTTTAAATGAGATTTTGGCTGCCACCTGAGAAACAAGAATAGAATTCCTGGGTCCCCCGCCGCTCAAGCAAAATACTAGTATACTGTATATGAAATTACACTATTTTCAAACATCAGGGCTGTTCCAGAATTATACATGTGGGGATGCAAAAATTATCTACTACGGTTGATGTTCAAACTTGACCAAGGTATTAGTGGTATTAACATTTGGTATAAATTTCATGAAAATCTGTCAAAATTTGTAGTCATGAGAGCGCTTACAAGGTCAATTTTTGGCTAAAACAGTGTCGTTATTTTGGTCAAAGTCCCATAACTCCTTCAAAAAGTATGGACCGAGGCTGATTTTAGATCTTGACCAAGGTATTAGTAGTACAAATATTTGGTATAAATTTCATGAAATTCTGTCAAAATCTGTAGGCATGACTGGCATTTTCGACTGGAGTTTGTCTCTCCTGCAGCGTGGAGTCCGTAAAAAGATTCCCCGTGCGAGAGATGTATGCTCTCTATATTTATGTTATGGTGTACTTGTGCGTGAGAGAATTTCTCATATGGATATACTATTGATACTTTCAAATTTTGGCATTTATTTTATTAATTTCGAAATGTAATCCAGACCACCTGTTTTAAGTGCCCACATCTCATTATTTTATAACGCGAAGTTTTCTTACATTCGACTTGATGAGTTCCCTGTGTTTGTCTATATGTTGTAGTTGTCCACTAGCCTAAGACACTAGTGCTTTTGTCGGGCAAAGGATGACAGTGATTGTAAGAGCACTTTGCCAGTTTAATTGATGTTTGTTGACAATCCCGCACCCATCACCAAGAAAGACATGGATGTAGCGTTGCTCGACAATTAGCAAAGAATTCCGCTTAAACCGGTGCTAGGGACCGTCTTGAACTTACTATGAGGTATGAGCAAAGCTCATTGTTGAAGGCCCCTTGGTGACTTAAAGATGAACAACAATAAAAGCGTTGTTCCTTTGCTTGTTTTTTACCATGTATCTGTAGAGACTTTGTCTCATGTGCATTTACTCCATATCCTTTTTTTAACCATGAGATAAATTACAAGGTCAATTTTAGTATAAAATAGGGTCATTATTTGCGTCAAAGTCCAATAACTCCAGCAAAAAGTATCGACCGAGGCTGATTTTCGAACTTGACCAAGCTATTTGTAATATAAACATTTGGTATAAATTTCATGAAAATCCGTCAAAATTTGTAGGCATGAGAGCGCTTACAAGGTCAATTTTTGGATAAAATGGAGTCATGATTTCGGTCAAAGTCCTATAACTCCGTCAAAAGGTATCGACTGAGACTGATCTTCGAACTTGACCAAGGTATTAGTAGTATAAACATTTGGTTTAAATTTCATGAAAATCCATCAAAATTTGTAGGCATGAGAGCGCTTACAAGGTCAATTTTTGGATAAAACAGAGTCATGATTTCGGTTAAATTCCCATAACTCCCGTCAAAAAGTATCGACCGAGGCTGCTTTTCGAACTTGACCAAGGTATTAGTAATATAAACATTTGGTATAAATTTCATGAAAATCCGTTGAAATTTGTAGGCAGGAGAGCGCTTACAAGGTCAATTTTTGGATAAAACGGAGTCATGATTTCGGTCAAAGTCCTATAACTCCGTCAAAAGGTAATGACTTAGACTGATTTTCGAACTTGACCAAGGTATTAGTAGTATAAACATCTGGTGTAAATTTCATGAAAATCCATCAAAATTTGTAGGCAATAGAGCGCTTACAAGGTCAATTTTTGGATAAAACAGTCATGATTTCGGTCAAAATCCCATAACTCCGTCAAAAAGTATTGACCGAGACTGATTTTCGAACCTTACCAAGGTATTAGTGATATAAACATTTGGTATAAATTTCATGAAAATCCATCAAAATTTGTAGGCATGACAGCGCTTACAAGGTCAATTTTTGGATAAAACAGAGTCATGATTTCGGTCAAAGTCCCATAACTCCGTCAAAAAAGTATCAACCGAGGATGTTTTTAGAACTTGACCAAGGTATCAGTGATATAAACATTTGGTATAAATTTCATGAAAATCCGTTGAAATTATTAGGCATGAGAGCGCTTACAAGAAAGTGTGACGGACGCCCGGCATTCAAAATCATTTTGTACATAAAATTAGATTTTAGTATTCCTTTGCTCATTATAACTTAGGAACGTCAACAGCAGCAATTTAAATCCATTAACGATGCAATACCCAAGCAGCATGTTTCAGCCCCACTTACTTTGAAAAATCATATTTTTATTTATTTTTTTTATTGATAACATATTTGTCTACTTTGGAACAGACATTAGTGAAACATATTGTAATTGTGCGCCACTTGCAGTCAATTTGTTTCTTTAATCGTATAAAGCCAGTGTTATGATGTTCTTTCAACGAACAGCCATCAGTTTAAGGTAAAGCGACACTAATACACGGCACATTCGATTGGCGCATATCGAAAATGGAGTTTGATGCGGAATTGACTTGATTCTGAAGCCGAAATGTTCTTTTCTCATGCTTTTCATTGTGACGTCATGATAAATTGACATATCTATATCATTCACTTTCCCGCGAATTATCTCCCTTTTGTGGTAAATGTATTCCATGGTGTAAACTTAATAGAATATCTTTCTTAATCAAAAGTTGACATTTAGATTTTTTTAGCTAAAACAGATAGCTTAAGTGTTTTTCTCTTAAAAACAAAACAAAAAAAACCAAAAAAACAAAAAAACAAAAAACAAAAACCTATCTTATATTTATTTTATTGAAGGCTAATCAATAAGCATGTTTAACGGTTCCCTATATGTTCTTTGTAATTTTTGCTGGAAAATTTTTAATTTGATCTGATTTTTAATGCCTGATATCAGGGAAAGATGGTCGGTGACATATCATTTTTATTTTATCATAATTTTTTTTTTGAACATTTAAGTGAAGACCTACAAAATATCATTAACAAAAATTCTGTGTGATATTTTTATTAGGCTCGAACTACCTTAAGGAAAACCTTTATCTTATATACACAAATGAACTCGAAATTAAAGAGACCACTGATTCTCCACCATCATCATTAAACCTGGACTTACCTCTCTATATTGACAATTTTGGCAGACTGAAAACAAACCTTTACAAGCGTGATATATTTGACTTTCCAAAGATTAACTTCCCGTTTTTAAGAGTAATAGTCCTAAATATTGTGTCTACATTTCAAAAGTTATTCGCTTTTGTAGAGACTGTTGTTTGTACAACTATTTAGTCAACAAAACGAAATTACTGTCTCAAACACCTATACACTAAGGTTATGTTCAGCCATTGTTGCAATTTTCAGTACAGACATTTTACGGACATCACTAGGAATTTACATATCGTAACGTGTCTATTTCACAAATGAGAATCGACATTTTTAAGGGGACCTAGAGATACTGTTAAGTTGACGAGCTTATATTTCTCTTGACAACCCTGTTCGGTTATTTTGTTATTTCCACCATTCAGAAGTTTATTAAAATAAAGGAATACAAATGGGCACGTCAATTTCAGGTCTTTAACGATGGCAGTAGAATACCGAAGGATCAAGGGAAGTGATGATCACAAAAATCCAAAGACAAAATCAGCGCGACAGAGAAAAACAGACATTAAAATTATTGCAGTTGGAGTTAACATATGTGTTATGATCTCATGTTCATTTACTCCATATCCTTTCGTGAAATAGACAAAACAAGGACGTGAGACAGCCACAATGCACTGGAATAAAAAGATGACATTCAGAATAAGGCACTCGTAGTGTAAACGCCCATGAAAACCGGGAGTGACATCAGGTGCTCCGGAAGGGTGAGCATGTCCTGCTGCGCTAGCGACACCCGTCACACTATCAGTAGGTCAATCCAGGGTTGAGTCAAAACCGGTTATGTCAAAGCCGTGAAGGTTATATTAGTATCTAAATTATTTACGTAAATGATACAGCGGAAATAGATATATATTACTGTACGAATCTTTTTCCTCTGTAAAATGCTATAATCGTTATCATCTTTGTAATAACCAGTTTTTATTGGTTCATACTAGGGATGTCAAAATGTATGAAAAATGCCATTCGAGTACTCGGATTCAATACTCGAGTATACTTCATCTGAAGACGGGTGATTTCTAATGATAGATAACTACAATATTGCTCATATGTTCAACTAGGCGTAAAAACCGGGACAATTATGATATATTGGACGGCACATTTTCCATTTCAATAGAAGCGCTCTGCAAAGTTTCTGACTTTTGCATTAAAAACTGCGAGGGCGTTAATTACACAAAGTAATTACCCTTTAAGGGAGTACAAGTGTCAGAAATTTTTTAATTTGAATTAAAATTCTGACCTTTTCTTTTGAAGAACTTTGCTAATAGAGCAACATGAGGAAAAAATTAGAATTTTTGAGATACAAGACGTCAAAAAGTTTGGTGGGAAACTGTTCTCTTTAAAGTTTTCCTTCATTTACCATTTATATGCCTTAAAACATACGAAAATATAATTAATAAAATTTTTGCATATGGTCTATTTTATGAATGTTTAAGTGACCTAGAAAATATGATCCATAAAATAGACACTGTATAATATTTTATCATCTTCCATTGTATTTTCATATATTTTAAGGCATATAAACAGCTTATGAAAATTGAAGGAAAACTCTAGAGAGAGTTGTTTCCGCAAAAAATTTGACGTCTTATATCTCAAAAATTCTTACATGGATTTTCAAACTTTTTTGCTCGTGTAGTTCTATTAGCAAAGCTTTTCAAAACAGTAGGTCAGCGTTTTATTTTAACTACAAAAGTCTGACAATCATACTCCCTTAAGCCGGATTTTTTATGCCCCCGGATCTTTAGATCAGGAACACATTGTTATTGTCCTGTCTGTCTGTATGTATATGTCTGTCTGTCCACAACTTAAACCTGGCTCATACCTTTTGGACCAGATGTGATAGACCCTTCCTATTTGATGTGTGTATTGATCATGTAAATTTGAACATCATAATTTAAATTTCATCTAGGTCAGTGCAAAGGTCAAGGTCACAGAGGTCAAAATGTCGAAATCTAGATTTTGCTATAGCTCGTTAATTACAATTATAAGAGGCTATATATTTTATATGTAAAGTAAGTGAGAACCGAACCGTCAGTCTGAAAAGAACAAATAGATCTAATAAAGCTTATTATTAATCTTTAAAACATTGGGGTCAGGTTAAAGGTCAAGGTTACTGAGTGCAAATTTGAAAACTTTAACAAAAACTTTAACATTGCCTATTTCTTTTCACTGAGATGTGATAGAACCTTCATATTTTGTCTGTACATTGGTCATATAAAGCTGAACAGCTTTATGCAAATTTCAATAAGGTCAGGTCAAAGGTCAAGGTCACACAGGTCAAATCAAGATTTTGCTAAGGCTTGTTAATTACGCTTACTAGAGGCTTAATATTCTATATGTGAATAGATATAATAGAGCTTAGCACAAATCCTCCACAAAATCAGGATAAGGTAAAAGGTCAAGGTCACTGAGTGCAAATTGGGAAATCTTAAACACTGCCCATATCATTTTAACCAGAGGTGATTGGACCTATATATTTGGCCTGTATTTAAATCATAAAGCTAAACACCATTATTCAAATTTCATTAAGGTCATGTTAAATGTCAAGGTCACAGAGGTAAAATGTCAAAATCTAGATTTTGCTTTTAGCTTGTTAATTACAACTGCAAGAGGCTTGATATTCTATATGTGAATAGATCTTATGGCGCTTAGTACAAATGTCTATTAAACCTTAATTGCTAAGACATGGTTGCTGAAGTGGGCATAATGATTCACAAACACATTTTGTTTTTCCTCAAACCGATTGTGTTGGTTCTAAATGGTAATATGTTAAAAGGCATATGTCTACAGGACGTTTTGGTAAAGAATCTCTACTGGACTATATTGAATAAGCTATCAGGCCATTATTGAGTAATGAAAAATGACGTTATGACAGCAAAATAATCGGATTTTTGCATTGTTTGTATATATGAGTGTTGCATATCAAATATTTTTCATAATCTTCCCTGATTTGTAAAAGTGTTAAACTTTGTGTTAAAAAGTTTTTGTTGATTGCAAAGAAAACTTGGGCAGCAAGAATATATGTTTGGCTCAAATTACACACCCGGATTCCAACTATATACATGGTAAAAGAGTAACTAGTTAACAGTGGCAAATTATTATCAATTTAAAGCAATTGTTTTTAAGTATTGAAAGGTAATGTCCTACGTACAGATTAATCATTTAATGTACTTTTTTAAAGTTTGAACATAGTTTTTACCAAAATTTAAGACTGATCATCGTCTTCACCAAAATTCATTTCAAGTGAAATTCTTAAATTTTATCTGATTGTTTGTCCCCTTAATGCCGAATTCGCTTTCAATAGTATTGTCACAAGTTTTGTTCTGCTCCCAAGGGGTATTATGAAAAAGGACCCTAAAACGGAGACTACTTATATATAACACCGACAATCTACGCAGTAAGAAAGAAGCCTTAAACACAATAACACTGCATTACATGCCACATATTGATAAGGAGTTAATCAAAATATGGCAAACATATATACGTAAGCACATCAAACCACCAATAAATTTATATAATAAGAATAATCAAATAGCCTAAATTTGGAACATTAACAATATTTTTTATTGATTTGTATTTCAGTTTGCCGAATAGATGCTTGCACGATTAAGAATTGAAAGAAATATTCATTTGATTGTGAATGAATGAATAGTGAAAATTGCCTCTACCTAAATTCCCCCTGCACGATTCGTGTTTTATTTGCCCATATCACTATGACTTGTGGTGGCAATGGCTTCCCTTCATCAAAACCAGAACTAATCATTTGCCCCTCATGCAAAACTCTGTCCTTAGCTAATTTTTGCTTTCTATTTATATCACATTCGTTTATTTGTTCTCTTTCATTTTTAAAAATCTTTGAGTTTATGGTCTTTCAAATGTTTAGATTTTATATGCACTGAAGAGACATATTTTGTCAGTATGGCCATATGAGGAAACTAGGTTCACAGAAACTTAGGTATTTTGTTATTTCTCCTTATTGCTCTGTTTTTGTTAAAAAAAAATAATCCGTTTTGTTCTTAATCCTGGGAAAATTAGGGGAACCCGGTATGAATATTTCAAGAAACGATTTAGCAATCCAATAGTCATACTTGTCTGACGTGAAAATTTACCTTGCGTTTTATAGAAATTAAAAAAAAAAATTCTGACCCCTGAAAAATACTATGGCTTCATTTCGTGTATGGCACTAGGTTGATGTACTTGGAACTGGATTTCGCCTCCCTATTTCGATAATTTTTAAATGAGTACCTCTTTAATGACTTTTGGATTATGGCTTTCCATATTATTGCTGATGAGAGATTACTCCTTGAAACACGTGTACAGCATAACGAAAATTTACTGTTTATTATGCAATTTTGTTACTTTTGTTTTGTTTTTTCTTACCATTTTTGTTTGGTATATGTATTCATCTTAATGTCATTTTTGTAAATTTTTCTCTATCGGTACTAAGAAAATTTTTTAACTGACATATTTTTACTTATTTTAAATAAAAAATTCATCTTTTACTATACCACGCTAATTTCTCTTTAAAGAATCCTAAGGTCTGTGTTACAGATATATGAACTATTCATATTATAGGAATAGGAACCACATGAGACAGGTACTTAATTCTCATCCAACATAGCATTAAAATTTCCAGGTTTTAAATACTATCTGGCAAATATTAAAATAAATGAAAGTCAGATTAATGTATTTGGCAAGGAAGGTAATTCTTTCAACTTGACGTTCAGTTTCAAGGAATATTATGACCTTTTATGCAGTTTTCCTAATATTGTGAAAAAATGGTACGGTGAATTTTTATAAAATTTTTACATAAGATTGTGTAGGGAAGCTTTAATTTCTTAGTTTTTGATGAAAATTGAATTATAGGATTTTTGTTTAGAAAAAATTGAATGAAGCTCTGTTTTCAGCAATGTTTTGACAAAGTAATTTCTTTTGT
>MJUU01003431.1:86050-99026 GCA_002080025.1 Modiolus philippinarum | reverse complement strand
TCATAATAGACGACTTTCATTTTGAGTCACAGACATGCATTTGAAAGTTTGGCATTTAACAGAACATCTATTGACTTCCATTGACTTTGCAATGCAAATATTTACCTTGAAACACCATTAATGAAATGTAAGACTCAAATATAATTTTGGTAAAAGTATTTAATCAAATTTAAGCAGACGATCACAGGACACTGTACAAAAATATCTTTTTAAAACACGTTTCAACGAATTAAATTAGAAAAGTTCGAAAACTGACACACAGTCAGAAACCTGAGGATTCACACCTAAAAATATCACTATGTCAAATTCTATGAAAAACACTTTGCATATTTTAGTCATATGACAACGACAAGTAATTGGTCTTATCGATATCCGTAAAATTTTTCCAGGAAACCTGAGCCTCGAAGGGTTTCGTGAATTTAAGTTAAGAAACTATTTATCATAACAAGACGTAGTGATATTTGTAGTGATATTTGGAATTTCATAAAACTGTCAAATGTTTATTCAGATAGAAAAAATGGCAGTCGCTGTTAAAAAAATCTTATGCTCTACAGTACTACTAGGGCTGTAAGAAGTACTAAAATGAAATTAAAAAAAAAAATAGGGGGTGATACACCTTGACGTTTTACATTGTATTTCTAAATTGTTACACATAAAATGTAGAAATTGCTATATTTAAAGTTATTCAAGGTAAGAAACTCTTTGATCTACTTTGGTATCTTATTTAAAGTCTAAACAAATCGTAATCAATGTTAATCAGTGTTAATTATATCAGTTAACTATAATAAATTGTCAAAGAAAAAAAAAAGTCTTCCTTGTGATGTTTGTCGTCTAATTTGTATTTAGTTACATTGATATTAGTATCAATTACGATTATGTAATATATGTGTTTTTTCTGTTTTTTGTATGTGTATTCTTGGTTATGATTGCCGTCTAATTTGTGTTTCGTTACATTGATATTAGTATCAATTATATTTATGTAAAGAAGTGAGAACCGAACCGTCAGTCTAAAGAACGAACTATCCATGCTCAATGGCAAAGTAAGTGAGAACTGAACCGTCAGTCTAAATCGAACAATCCAAGGACAATGACAACGTCGGAAAAACAAAGAAACAAAGACATAACATGAGCACGGCACAGAAAAGAAAATGAAGACACACACATATACAAAAATGAATAGCCCGGACCCAATATAAACCATGGGTGAGATCAGGTGCAGTGGTAGAGTAAGCATCTCCTGCTTCTTATAAAACACCCGCCGTGTTGAACGTGTCAACTCCGGTAGATCGTGATGTCGACCGTAAAAATTCCCCGTGGTAGAGATGTGTGCTCTTTATTTTTCTTAGATATGGTGTACTTGTACATGAGATAATATCTCACGTGTGCACTATGTTTAATTGCTATTATCTAAATTTATGTAAATTCTAAAATCGCAGGATTAACTCCCAATATCGTAGTTTTGTCCTTAGCTATATTTGATATTACTGATTATTCGGATTTCGTTTGGTTTTATGCATTTAAACATTTTTTGAAATTATGGATTTCCTTTGTTTGGGTTCTAGTGCTGCTGATGAGGAATACATTTCCGAAATGGCCATACAGCTCATTAAAATTAGTGCAGTTGGAGTTAACATATGTGTTATGGTCTCATGTTCATTTACTCCATATCCTTTCGTAAAATATTCAGTAGTGATGACCTCAAGTTATGTGCAACATACCCTTGCTTAAGAAGCCTATTTGTAAGCAATCGAACTCTATTAATATAGTCACTGTATCGACCACAGGCCCTTGAGTAGCAACCTCGGAATAACTAATAGACATGAACACCACTTCAGTACATGATAAAAAAGAGAAATGAAGACACACATACAGATGAACAACACGGACACAATAAAGCAATGGGTTAGCTTAGGTGTACCGGTAGAGTAAGCATCTCCTGCTTTTAATCAGACAACCGCCGTGTTGAACATCTCAACTCCTGTAGTAAAGTCAAATCCGATACAGGAAAAACATACTTTAGTTGTAGAGGGAAAGATATGTTGTCATCTGGAAAAACAGATATCCCATAGCAATATACAAGATCGCGATGTCGACCGTAAAACTGTAGTGATGACTTTAAGTACCCTTGCTTAAGTAGTCTATTTGAAAGCAACTGAGCTCTATCAAGGAAATCACTGTATCGACCACAAGCCCTTGTAATTTCTGTGTATTGTCTGTGTATTCCTGTTTATGATAACCGTCTAGTTTATGTGTAGTGTTACATTGATATAAAGACTATCATAATTATGTAATTTCTGTGTATTGGCTGTGTATTCCTGGTTATGATTGCCGTTTAATTTCTGTTTAGCAACATTGATATTGTATCAATCATAATGCGCATATGCAGAAAATAAATTAACGGTAACTTCGGTATTTTGTTATTTGTTACCACTGGACCGATGCCTCTGCGGGTAAAATATTAGTCTCTGAGGGTATTCACCAACCCAGTGATCAGTATTTCGTTTCTGACCCGAAAACCGATCGTATTGGAACTTGCAATATCTAAATTTTGCAAGATTTTGTTTAAAACTAAGGAGTATCTCCCTCATGCATAGCTCTGTCCTTAGTTGAATTTTGGCTTTTCTATTTAGATCCTTTTGGTTATTTGTTCTCTATGTTTTTCGGTTAATAGACTTGGACCAAATGTTTTGGCTTGATCTGCACGGATGAGACATAAGTTTTCGAAATGCGCATATATAAATTAACAGTAACTTCGGTATTTTGTTATTTATAATGGTGTAATTTCTGTGTATTGTCTGTGTAGATATTCAAATTCATATTTCATACAACTTTAGCATTTAACAGCGACAAGAACACATTTTGATAGAGGGTTTTATATAAATCGTACATTAGATAAAACGGATAAGAGTAAACATCTACAATGATTTAAAATTACAATTAAACGCATCAATTTTAAGAAGCTTATATTTTATTATATTCTATCATAATGAATAATCTTTTATCTAATACTTCTGAAACTTTGCACGGTTTATCTGAAACCTTCGAGATTGAGCACCTCTCCTTTTAATGATTTTTTCTGATTAAACAAGATTTGTTTTGTGCTACACTTATGCCTCTGAGTGGATTATGAGTTCCCGATGGTATTCACGAAAGTCGATTTTATTTGGAAACTTGCAAATCTAAGTTGAAAACTAAGGAGTATCTCCCTTATGTAAAACCCTATCCTTAGCTGATTCTGGCTTTCCATTTCGATCATATTTGGTTATGTATTCTCCACCTTATCAGTATTAGTTCTCCATAAGGTGGAGGAATATATAAGGATAACATCAGAAATCATCCACAGATCTATTCATAAATCATTGAAAAAAATAATAATAAAGGTAAACGCAATAAGTCACAAAACTTCATTTAGATGATCGTCACTTAATAAAAACTTTAATTCTTTGAAATAAAACAAATATAATTTCACAATTGTGGGGAAATTAATATGCAAAGGTCAAAATTTATGGAAGGGGATTTCCACCAAGAGAGAAATTCCATGCTGTAGATTTTTATTTTCTCTTTTTATTTTTTTCTCTTTCCTAATCCATAGTTCTGCATTTTCTATATTTTAAATTATAGATTCTTAATCATTAATTTATTAAAATTGATTTTCTTTCTTTAAATGTTCCTATTTCATCCATACTTCTACAGTTTTTATATTTCATATTATTTGTTTTATGATCTCAATTTATTATATTGTATATTCTTTCTTTAAATGTTCCCATTTCTATGCTTTGATCGTAAAGTTCTAAAATCTTTTTTCACGGCATTATATCTCCGTGTTTTAATTTCTAAAATTTTCTAAAAATTTCATGTTTTATAATTTGACAAGTAAGTATTCATTACGCACCACTCTTTCGTTTATATTTAACTTTTGTCTTTGTATTTTCGTGCAATTTTTATTTTAATGTGCTTAAAATAAACGTGGTGGAAAAAACGCGTATGATTGAATTATGACAACAGATGGCGCGAGTGTTCCTGCTACAGCTTTTCATCCACCGATTCGTCTACGAACGGGACGTTATAGGGACATCATATATATTATTATGTATTTCAAAGACAATTTTTAATATGATACAACAAAATGACATTTTTAAGACGATGAAATAAAAAAACTCTCCAGTAACATCGGTATTTTGTTATTTCCATTTAAGTGAGAGTTTAGCGGGGGAAACTTATAGGGGATCGTTCATAACTGACTTTTTACTGAAAATACTGCTTAGCTCCAAATACGGAAACAGTGAAAAAAACACATCTTGGATAGGAAACAGGGTTTTTAAATCCCCCTCGTGAAACGGGAAAGTGTAGGGAAAAATGTGGAATTTCGGGAAAGGGCCCTCATTGTGACCTTCTATATACAGCTTCAAAAGTTTTTAAGCCTTATGGACAAAACTTCCATTTAGTTAAATAGGGGAAAGGCGAGACCCTCATGATTTTCGGGACTTCTGGATTTCTCATTTGTAAGTTCGGAAAATCGGATCACCCCTATTTTAAGGCAACACATTCGGAATGAAAATACCCATTTGGATACCTGAATGTCTTTAACCACGGAAAATCACAATTTTCAGTCCGAAATATAACGGGATTGGCAAAATTGGTTTCTTGGATAGATAAAAAAATTACAAAGTTTATCCTACTTGATCATATGTACGTGACTCAGAAATGAGCAAGCAATATGGGAAGTTCATTTACAAATCGTATTCTTTTAAATTTTACATTTTGAAAGTTCAGTATACATGCATTAAATTTTCAAACATACTCATGCCAATAAACCTCTAGGAAAAATGGGCATTTTATGATTTCACGCACAGCGTCACGCTAGTTAGAAATTTACAATAGGAAGGGTCATAATTACAGCCTTCAGTGGTCAAGTAGTAGAGCGTGGATAAATTTTATCAAACATTGATATATTTGTTGTCCTGTTAATTTATTTATAATGAGGTGGAAAATGTGCCATAATTCTCGTCTTTGATCACAAAATTCCACCAATTTATTGGCATGAACAGCTGTCCAAGAGCCCGGATTCAAAGCCCGAAACCCCGTGAGTGGAGCCGGAACCCGGAGCTCTAGTGTAGGAACCCGGAGCCATAGCCATAGCCATAGAGCCCGGACCCTTGTGTTTGAGCCCGGAACCCTAGTATTGGAGTCTTGAGCCCTAGTTGCTGGAGTCCAGAGCCCTATTGTTGGAGCCCCGATTCCATGTGTTGGAAACCGGGTCCAAGGTTCAAAAAGTGCAAATCCGGGGCCCAGTACCCGTGTTATTCCCCAATCAATGTAATTAGTTAGTAGTAAAAGAACTTTCTGATTTTTGTCAAAATGTTAACAAAATATGTGCCTATTCAGAATTAATATTATTTCCTTGCTTGCACAAAAATCCCTGTTCTGTAAATGGCTAAAAAACTTTTCGGGAAAACTACGCTATTTCTTTTTTGTCAAAAGTAACTCGCAATATTCACACAGTGAATTATAAGTACATTTGTATGTCTCGATGCTTCGCGTCTTCCCTGATTTGACATTACCGGTTTCGACTTTACCCTGGATTGACCCACTGACAGTGTGACGGGTGCTGTGCACAGAGCAGGACATGCTTACCCTTCCGAGGCACCTGATGTCACTCTTGTGTATTGAGAGTTCACACTGTTAGTGCTTTAGTTTTTTGTGTTGTATATGTAATTTTCGTGTGTTTTGTGGGCATGTGGTGTCTTTGGTCTTTCGTGTTTTGGTGTTCTTGCTTTTGCGTTGTTTCTGGACTTTGATTTGTGTAATCTTGTGCTTTGTTCCTTCGGTATTATACTGCCGTTGTTTTGAAGTAAACGGAAAGCGGGTCGGCTTTTTTAGTGAGCGGGAAAGGGGTCATCGAAAATAAAAAAATGCACGGTGAAACGGGAATGATGTTGGAACCGCTTCAAATTTTTGCCGTGAACCTGGAAAAGGTTGCTTTTAAAGAGTGTGAAATATGTCCCGTCCCATTAATAAACCTGGTGAAAATAATATCCCATGTATCAACATTAATGAACGAAAATTTCCGGTTACCGGAATGGTAATAGTTTTTTAATAAAAGGGGTTGGCGAGACCAGCATGATTTTCGAGACGTCGGGATTTAAAAATTTTCAACTTCGGGAAATCAGATAACTCCATTTTTGAGACCACGAATTGGGAATAAAAATACCTAGCCCTGCTAGACTGAACACGGGAGTTTGGGTTTCGTGTCGTGTCGCCGATTTGTTCCATACTATGAAATGTTGTTTGGACACTCTAATGACTAGATTCACACCACAAAAAGAACCCTAGGGGTTAAGTCGGTGCAATTTAACATGTAGCCACTGTGAAACTTCATACAGCCATACCGAACTTTCCCAAGCAAAAGGTTCGCTTTTCCAATTCAGCGATTTCAACTGGTAATTGAAACTGTATGGTCAAGCTCGTATACATTTGTCATAAACTTTCGAGATTTAGTTTCTGTGGCAAATAACTAAATACCGAGGTTACTATAAATTTACTTTCTGCATATGCGCATTTCGACAACTTATGTCTCTTCAGTGCAGATAAAATCTAAATGTTTGGAAGACCATATACTCAAAGATATTTAAAAACTGAATATAACTGGGAATAAAAATACCTAGCCCTGCTAGACTGAACACGGGGTTTCGTGTCGTGTCACCGATTTGTTCCATACTATGAAATGTTGTTTGGACACTCTAATGACTAGATTCACACCACAACCCTAGGGGTTAAGTCGGTGCAATTTAACATGTAGCCACTGTGAAACTTCATACAGCCATACCGAGTTTTCCCAAGCAAAAGGTTCGCTTTCCAATTATTCAGCGATTCCAACTGGTAATTGAAACTGTATGGTCAAGCTGGTACACATTTGTCATAAACTTTCGAGATTTAGTTTCTGTGCAGCAGCTAAGAAATCTATAGCAAAGCCAGTCGGAAAGGACGCTAAATCTCCTAAAAAGAAAAAAAACTACCGCACAAAAGAAAGTCAAGAGACCAAAGAAGAAGTGAAGTCAAGAGCTTATCTCTTACATATGCAGACAAAAGTCCTTCCAAGGGCTACTAAACTTCTCAAAAAGAATATTTATAGTTGTTATATCAGCAATTTTCAGAGTCGAAAAGAGCCTTTCCCTCTGTATATAGTGTATTTTCTCTTTCTTACTTATTTCCTTTTCTCGTTTTTATTGATTTTATTTACTTATTTATTTATCTATTCATAATATTTTTTTCAATGGATCCTTCTCGATATTAATATTTCATTCTTTGTTGGCTACGGGCTCCAATACTAGGGCGCCTAGCTACAACACTATGTCTCCGGGTTCCAATACTATGGCCACGGGTCCAATTCACTGGGCTCCGGGCTTAGCTTTGGGCTCTCATGCAGAGAGCTGGGGTTATCCGATTTTCCAAATTAAAAAATTAAGATTCGGAAGTCCCAAAAATCACGTGGGTCTCGTCTTTCCCTTTATTATTAAAAATGCATTACTGGGTAGCATGAAAATTTCGTTCATCGTTGTACAAAATGGGAGTTTTTTTCCATCAGGCTTATAAAACTTTTGGTGCTATATATAGGATGTCACAATGGGGGCACTTTCCAAAAATTCCATTTTTTTCTCAACATTCCCGTTTTACGGGGGGGGGGGGGGCTTAACAAAGATAATACCCTGTTTCCCGATTCAAGGTCATTTTTTTCAGTGTTTTCCGTGTCACGCCCATTGTTGGGGCTAAGCAGTATTCAGTTAAATCTATCACGCTTCCACTCAAGAACGACCCCCTTCAATATTTCCCGCTTCACCCTCACTTAAATGGAAAGGCGTCTTAAAATGTCATTTTGTTGCATCATATTTTAAATTGTCTTTGAAATACATTATGATATATATATGATGTCCCTATAACGTCCCGTTCGTGGACGAATCTAGCTGTCACAAAAACACTCGCGCCATCTGTTGTCATTATTCAATCATACACATTTTTCCGCCACGTTTATTTTAAGCACATTAAAACAAAAATTGCACAAAAATACAAAATTTTAAGACAAAAGTTAAATATAAACGAAAGAATGAAGCACAATGAATACTTACTTTGAACATTTCTCTTTCAAATTATAAAACATGAAATTTTTAGAAATTAGAACACGGAGATATAATGCCGTAAAATAAGATTTTAGAACTTAACGAACAAGGCATAGAAATGGGAACATTTAAAAGAAAGAACAAACAATATATTAAATTGAGTTCACAGAACCAATAACATAAAATATAAAAACTGCAGAAGTAAGGATGAAATAGGAACATTGAAAGAAAGAATATAAAATATAATAAATTGATATTTTAGAATCTGTATATAAAATACAGAAAATGCAGAACTTTGGATAAGGAAAGTGAAAACAATCAAAAAGAGAAGATGAAAATTTACAGCATAGAATTTCTCTGGTGGCGGGAATCCCCCTCCATAAAAATTCTGGTACAAACTGAAATATCTCCTTATAAAGAATACAACTGACAAATATGAAAGTCCTTTCACTTATCATTCAAAAGATATAGCCAATGTTAAAGTTTTTTGTGGACAGATGAACAGATAATCAGACAGATAGGCCAACAACTCGATATGCCCCTGAATTATTGATTCTCGGGCTGAGAAATCAAATGTATTTATTTCTTTTTTGTCATTTCATCATTACTCCCAATTTTTGTTATTGATGATTTTGACACCTTTCACTAAAATATTTCTGAAACTTCCTAAAATTAGTAAAAAGAAAATGGACACAACGTGCCTCTCTTTCAGTTTCGACGAAACTGGACAACACGTTCCTCTCTTTCAGGGTTTGACGAAACTGGACAACACGTGCTTTTCTTTCAGGGTTTGACGAAACTGGACAACACGTGTCTCTCTTTCAGGGTTTGACGAAACTGGATAACACGTGCCTCTCTTTCAGGGTTTGACGAAACTGGACAACACGTGCCTCTCTTTCAGGGTTTGACGAAACTATGTCAATTTTTTTTCTGTTGTTATTTCTTTACAGTGAATTGTTTCGTTAAGGGAATTCTCTACATGTTCAATTTTGAAACTCAAATCCCATAGTTTTTTGCATCACAAATTAGAACACGTTTTGTAATTATTTGCATTGAAGAAGATTTTGGTCAGATGATAAAAAAACATGTGCTTCTGTTTCAATTTACAAACTAAGTGTGCGTGCCTCTCATTTTGGAATTGTAACAAATGTTTCATTAATGTTTAAATCTGTTTTAATTTAAAAATTAAGCAAAACCATTCTATAAAATTTTGACAAAAGTATTGAATCAGATTTTGAACAGAAAAACTCGGGTCACTGTACAAAACCCCATTTTAAAACACGTTTCAACGTATAAAATCAGAACAATTTGAAAACTGACACAAAGTCAAACACCTGAGAAGTCACATCCTAAAAGTGTCCTTTCTGATTTGCATATTTCAATCATTTGACAATGACAACGAAACAGGTCTAGACATCTGAAATCCGGCTGCAAAACTTTCCCGGGAAAATAAACTTCAAAAGATTTCATGAATTTCAATTAAGAAAATATTCATTTTAAAGTGATGAAGTGTTTTATGAATTTCACAGAACTGTCAAAAGTTTTATATAAAAACAAAAGGGTCCCTGTTGCGCTAGAGTACTACTGTGGTTTACAATTAAGATAGTACGGGGTTTTAAAACGGCGCATCATTCTGGCTCATCGACAAAAAGTGAATTTACAATTGGAATATTTGCAAAATGAGTTTACTGTTTCACAAATGAGAACAGATATCTTTGGGTAGATCCAGAGTTTATTACCGGACTGAGTAACACCGACTGCGACAAAACCGAACTTTTCACTGGCAGTGTGACGGGTGCCAGGCGTGGAGCAGACCATGCTTACCCTCCGGAGCACCTGATATTACCTCAGTTTTTATAGGGATTTACAATGCTAGTGCTTTAGTTTGTGGCGTTCTTGTTCATTTTTGTTTATTTGTTTTGCCTTTGTCATACTGTCCCAATTCGTGTTGTTGTGGATTGCCGTGATTTTGGATTTATGATTTTAGAATTTCCCCTTTCCTCGTTCTAGCTTTGGTATTCGTTTGCCGATGTATTTCGATGTCATATAATACGTAAATTTGATAAAATATGCTATTCTAAATGGGAATAATTCAGAATATAGTATCTTTCATGAAAACTCCTGTTCTGTTAAGGGGAGATATTTTGTATAGAAATAACAGGAAAGTATAAATTTTTTCGCGATTAATTTAAAAAAGAGTTTGATGATCCCAATTTTTTATCATGCAAATCAAAGACAAGTTTATCAACTTATTATTTACGAAATATTAAAAAAAATTATCGGATTGATGTAAAATAAATAATTTTTTTTAAATATCGCTTATTTCCCTATATTTCAACTGAAATAGTTGATTTTTACATGACAGATTTCACGCTTACATGGCCGGTGACCCCCAATTTTTATTTCATTTTTAGCTCACATGGCCACAGTTTTATAATCTCCTCTGAAACCACTGGACCAATTTTAACCAAACTTGACAGGAATGATGTATGTAGGTCCTTCACAAAGATTGCCGAAATTTTTCCGATCCGCCAAAAAACATGGCCGCCAGGGCCGAACATAGTTTGACATGGGCACCTATGGCAAAATGCACATTTTGGCTATCTCCTCTGAAACAACTGAACCAAACTTTACAGGAATGATGTATGGAAGGTCCTTTTCTTAGATTGCCGAAATTTTTCTGATCCGCCAAAAAAAAAACAAAAAAAAAAACATGGCAGCCAGCGCAGATCATAGTTTAACATGGGACCCTATGGGAAAATGCACATTTTGGCTATCTCTTAACTCGAAACCACGAATTTAAATACCCTTGAAATAGTGATATGTATGAAAACCACGAAAATTGGTGTCCACGAATAAAAGTACTTCCACAGTATATTTGCTATATCCTCTTAAGCTACTGCAACAAATTGAGCCAAACTTTACAGGAATGATGTATGGAAGGTTATGCACTTAGTTTGCCGAACTTTTTCCGATCCGCAAAAAAAACATGGCCGCCAGCGCAGAACATAGTTTAACATGGGACCCTAATGGAAAATGCACATTTTGGCTATCTCTTATGAAACAATTGAACAAAACTTGACCAAACTTTACAGGAATGATGTATGGAAGGTCCTTTAGTTAGTTTGCCGAAATTTTTACGATCCGCTAGACATGGTTGCCAGCGCAAAACATTAGTTTAACATGGGAACCTATGGGAAAAGCATATATTTGCTATCTCCTCTGAAGCTACTTAAGCAAATTGAATCAAACTTTTTAGAAATGATGTATGGAAGGTCCTTTACTTAGTTTGCCGAAATTTTTCCGATCTGCCAAAAACCATGGCCGCCAGAACAGAACATAGTTTAACATTGGATCCTATCGGAAAAGCATATATTTGCTATCTTCTGTGAAGCTACTGAAGCAAACTGAACCAAACTTTACAGGAATGATGTATGGAGATTGCCGAAAATTTTCCGACCCGCTAAAAAACTTGGCCGCCAGCGCAGAACCTAACTAACATTGGACCCTATGGGAAAACATATATTTGTGATCTCCTCTGAAGCTACTGAAGCAAATTGAACCAAACTTTACAGGAATAATGTATGGAAGGTCCTTTACCTAGTTTGCCGAATTTTTTTCGATCTGCCAAAACATGGCCGTCATCGCAGGGCATACTTTAACATTGGACCCTATGGGAAAAAGCATATATTGACTAACTCCTCTGAAGCTACTGAAACAAATTGAATCAAAGTTTAGAGGAATGATGTATTGAAGGTCCTTTACTTAGATTACCAAAATTTTTCCAATCTACCAAAAAACATGGCTGTCAGTGCAGAACATAGTTTTAAAAAATGGGACCCTATGGGAAAAGCATATGTTTGCTATCTCCTCTGAAGCTACTGAAGCAAATTGAACCAAACTTTACATTAATGATGTATGGAAGTTCCTTCACATAGATTGCCGAAAAGTTTCCGATCACATAAAAAACATGGCTGCCATCACTGAACATAGTTTAACATTGGACCCTAAGGGAAAATCACATTTTCACTTTCTCCTCTGATACCACTGAAGCAAATTCAAGCAATCTTTACAGTAAGAATGTATGGAAGGTACTTTACAAAAATTGCTCATTTCATTTCGGTCTGACAAAAAACATTCTCCAGTCCACAAAATAGTTTAACATTGGAGCCAGGAATGAGATAACCATCCTTATAATTATCATCTCTGAAACTAATCAAGCAAATTTAACTTAATGTATAGGTCCTTTGCAAACATTATTCATTTTAAAAGGATCAGACGTAAAAAAACAAGTGCTAATGAAGAACATAGCTAAACATTTGACCCTATTGGTAAGAAAACATCATTTTTTAGTCATGTATGGCATAGAAGCATTTTGACAGGTGAGCGATACAGGCTCAGTATCTGAGCCTCTAGTTTGTATGTTTTAATACCAAAGTACAAGTCGTGAAAATATAAAAAAAAATCTATCTGACAGTTTTTAGACACCGTACGACCTTAAATCAGATATGAAATCAAAAGTTGCGTTTGAGTTATTTTTGAATGGTTACATACAATTGACGTTAATCAAGGTAACAAATTTTATCTCCTTTGTAATCTCAATTGAAGCTTGACAAATCTGAATTCGTAAAATGTCCATTTTGTGCATAGGTTAAGATGTACTTCCTGGTTATGAATAAGAATGCATATCAATATCAGTACATACAATGTAAATGTTATCTAATTTCTTTGTATTGTCGATGAAGATATTAAATTCATTATGAATTAAATAATGCATATTTAGCAAATGTGCACATTATTGTAGATAATATTACAAAACCAAGTTAACAAAACAAAATAAGTAATATAGATACGACAAAAAA
>MJUU01003431.1:63535-74167 GCA_002080025.1 Modiolus philippinarum | reverse complement strand
TGTCTAACGTTATTGTTTTTGCGTCTAACGTCATTGTTTTCTGTGTTCTCGTTTTTGCCCTGTCTTTGGACTACGATTTTTGTAAATATCACCCCTTTGTTCCTTCGGTATTCTACTGCCGTTGTTTCACACCCAAAATACATGTATGCTTAAAACATGTTGCCCCTAAATGTTGAGTTTCTAACATAATGTTAATTTGATAGTTCGAGCTGCCTTTTAACTTGAACTGTTTTCATGAATTCCTTAAAAGATGTTGCAGGTATGGAAGTTTTCATGTTCGTATTTTTTGGTCATAGCTCATGACTTGCTGTGATAATAATTTTTATGGCTAAAAATTAATTGTACAAAATTCAGTGAAATTGTCTGACGTATGCTATTACATGTTTGTTAAAATAGGTTATAATTTCAGTAATTTCATCACTTGAAGCAAAGTTTAGCAAATGATCTAGGATTTTGTACAAATTATAAGCGATTTTGGGCTCATTTAGTACACATTATAATTTGTATAGGCTAATTATTGTTATTTGTACAAACTGAAATACAAGTTATAATTTGTACACAATTTTTTATACAAATCATAATTTGTTTGTACAAAACATCTATAACTCTTTCAATTTTAGTTAAGTATTTCTGAAACTTTATAAAGTTGATCTGATTTTAAATATAATTTTGTTTGGTTCCTTTTTTTCTGTTTTGCTTTAAAAATGTCATTTTTTGCGTGGAGCAGATCATGCTTACCCTTCCGGAGCACCTAATGATACCTCAGTTTTTATAAAGGTATACACTTCTAGTGCTTTAGTTTTGTGGCGTTTGTTCTTGTTCATTTAAAAAAAAATTGTCTTTGTTATACTGTCTCAATACGTGTTGCTGTGAATTGCCGTGATTTTGGATTTATGATTTTAGAATTTCCTCTTTCCTCTTTCTAGCTTCGGTATTCGTTTGCCGATGAATTTATCGATTTTTAATTTTCATTTCCATCATTTTTATCCGAAACCCTTAAACGTTTCACCAAGATTTTGTTGAAATGGTGTCATGTTTTTCAAGATACACATACACGTATGGTAATTTTGATTTAAGGAGTCAAATTTCATTATTTTGTTGTTTTTGACGCATCGGGTACCTAATATGAGAAATGTCAACTCAGATTCCTTTGACTATTTGGACACATTTTAGGGAGTTAAAAGCGACTATTTCTAATTTACTCTTTGTTGCACTTCTTAGTATTGTTTTGCCTATTGCAATCATTTAATTAGTCTTACTATCTCAATAATGATTGCAAGTGCGAATTTTCTGTTTAGAGGTGTGTATATGTTTAATAATCGCAAACTTTATGGTGTCATTCGGTATAATTTTCCGAGTTGCACATTTCAAGTAGGACAGAGGTCTAGGCTGGTTGAGTTTAAGTTTTCAAAACTTTGCGGGGATTCGAACGTTTTCAAAATTTTCTATATTTTGAAGTGAATGACGTGACGAAGGGATATTAAGAATTTAATAAAACTGCCAAATGCCCATAATTTCATTCTGAAAGAAAAATGGGGACCACTGTTTAAAATATTCTAAAGCACTAGATCATGTAGATAACTACATTGGATAAAAATCAAAGAAGTTAAAAAATCTGACACGAAATTAAAAATCTCGGGAATCACACGTCTTGTATATGATTTTCTCTTGCGCTTAAATAATTAACTAATGGCGACATTCGAAATATCGTAATGGCCATTTTGCGTTACTGAAGGTAACAAGCATTTTATTAATTCTTTATCTAAATATTATCTTATTTAAACCCTAAACATATCTTAATTAGTATATGACATATCGGTCTGGGGTTCTACAAATATTCTACTTCCTGGTTATCAAATGGCGTGTCTTATTTGTGTAGAATTAATTCAGACTGCACTTATGTAGCAATACATTACTATTATCTTGTTTGTGTGTATTGTCTTTGAAGATATACAGTTTCTCGTTTTACTATAAAGTAAATAATACATATTTGGCATCTGTACAACGACAAGTATAACATAATGACACGCGAAATTACATGTATATATAATATGGGGACGACCATTTGATTGGGCGATTTTTATATATTTTAACAAAAAGCTCGAACAATTTTTTTTTTCATCAAAGGTAACATCAAATTATTTATTTGCATCCGAAACAAAAAAAAATTCTTCAAATCAAGATTAAATTATTTATTTTCATGAGAACCAACTTTAGGAAATCTCCCAATCCTCTCCCTGTAAATCAAATGGTCGTCCCCTTAACATGATTAATCAATAGCTGAAAACTAAAACTGAATCAATATATTTTTAAAGTATTATTTTAGTAAAAGTAAAAAACATAATAATGATGTAGTTATTGTTAAATCAACAAGTCTAGTGAACACTACTCAACACTGAATCGTCTTTATTTAAATGCATACACTAGGAAAGAAAGCAGATGAAACGTTGTTTTTCTGCTCCTTATGGTTAGATCAAAGTGAAAGTAGCATTGACCAGGGCCGTGTCCAAGACTTAGAAACCACGTCGAACTCTGAAAAGCCACGGTCGAAATAGTTAAGGAAAAGTGGAGGAGGACTAGTAAACAGGTCGTTGTTGCAATCCAAGTTTGTACAGGCCAAATAGAGAAGATACCACTTTAACATGTTTAAAGTCAGCAAACACAGGCTACAAATGTTGCGACAAATACGGATGAAGACGGAAAGCCAGAGCGAAGGGCACAAGACAGACATTTGAGAAAAGATAAAAAGTGAGAAACAACGGCAGTAGAATACCGAAGGAACAAAGGGGTGAAATTCACAAAAATCGAAGTCCAAAGAGAAGGCAAAAAAGAGAACACAGAAAACAATGACTTTAGACGCAAAAAAAATAACGTTAGACAGATACAAAGCACAGAAACAGAAATTACAACATTCAGAACAAAGGCACTCACAGTGTGAACTCCAGTGAAACTGAGAGTGACATCAGTTGCTCCGGAAGGGTAAGCATGTCCTGTTCTGTTAACAGCACCCGTTACACTGTGAGTGATTTAATCCGGCAAAATGTAAAAGTCGGTAGTCAAATCCGGGAAGACTTGAATCTAGCTGAAAATGTCCACTTTCATTTGGGATACTGACACGTCATATCTTTTAATGATGTTATGGTGACGGCCATAGAATTTCTTGAGGGATGAAATTAATAAAAGTTGAACAAATCCCTGACTAAGCAGCTTTTGGGACAGTGTTTTAGCTCTGTTCATAAAATTACTGTACAAACTACACGCTCAACAGTAAAGAATCAATTGTGAAATGTACACTCCATAGGCTGGAGAGGTAGGTATATTGCTGCTCAGAAAGGAAAAGTTCACAATTTTGAAATTAATATCATCACGCTTGTCATATAGCTTAGATTTCAAACGTCCATCTTCGTCAATATACAATAAAAGATCTAGGTACGAAGCTGAAGTAGGTGTTTCAGTTGTTTCTTTAATTTCAAGCTCGGCCTCGTACGAGTAAAGGAAAAGGTCATTTAAAAGCGGCGCACAGTTTGTTCCCATAGGAATCCCTATTGTCTGTTGGAAAACACGACCTCCAAATTCGACAAAAATATTGTCGATCAAAAATTCTAACATTTTGATTACGTCAGTCTCAGTGTACTTCTTATTTGAATCGGTGTGGTTCTTAAAAAAATATGTCCTGTCTTTCCCTATAACTAAATAGGTGTATCTGCGTTCTCCATTTTTGTGCAGAAACATTGATGTATTAAATCTGCAATTACTGTTTTCAGTTTATTGTGTGGCAGGGTTGTATAAAGTCTAGAAAAGTCAAACGTTTGAATGCTATGGCAATGGGTAAGACTGGTTGAGGATAGCTGTTCAAGGAGTTTTTTTGAATTTTTAAGAATCCACATTTGATTCACACTGCTTGTGGAGTAAGATTTATTACAGTGATTTTTCAGGCCATCTCTGACTGCGGTCAACAAAGTAGTGAGGAGCTGTGAAAGAGGTTTAGTGGTGCATCTGGAAGACCCGGCAATGAATCTCTGTTTGTATGGATTCTTATGAAGTTTAGGTACCCAGTAGATGTAAGGGAGTTGATTGTTTTCATCATTAGCTTTTATGCCAAATGATGCTAACACTGAAGTGCGAATTTTTACAATCTCATCCCTCGATATTGTAGTAGGGGTATAAGTAGGGTTTCGATGAACATCTCCTTCACAAGGCAGTCGAGATAGTGTTTCTTACACACAAACAGTATGTTGTTAGAAGCTTTGTCTGCAGGGACGTAATTTTCATGGAGGTTGGACAGAGTTCTTTCTACAAAGGGATCTTCAAATATACTGGGATTTCTGGATTTCATACCTGTTTTTAGGCGCCGGAAGCGATTTGCTCCAAAGAAGTCCTGGAAGAAAATTAAGACTACGCAGTTCCTATAATTCTGGAATTGTAAGAACGAAGATAATATTTAAAAAAAGGTACAACGTATCTGTAATTCAGTAAATGGTATGTACGAAGACAATATTCCATAATGGTGCCACCTGATATGGGGGTAGAAGGGAAGTTCGACCTATATAATTAATATAGCAAAGATAACGGGGAATACTTACAATGATCGAAAATTACCATCAGATGCCACAATCTACTAGGGATCTGCATAAGAAACACAATAAAAAGACAAAAGACAAACGAAGACAACGCTAGGAACTCGGAATAGACGGACTTGGTACCAGCAATAGCAAGAGCTAGCGGTAGGGTTAAACCGGTTTATGGGTACCCAAACCTCCCCTTTCTCTATCCCGTTTTGCTATACTATAATAAACATACACATAAATCCAAATACATGTAGACTACTAACTCTAAGACCACAATTTTCAGAAAGAAATATAAGACAAAACCTTATTGAGAAAGATGGGTCAAGGAGTGCTCGCCGCTAAACTGCCGGCTAGCTCAAGGACCCTAGTCAAACCTTATTATAGCTAAAAGTGCATGAAGAAGAATATGTTGTCATACGGCCATCAACTCCAGAGATTCTTTACCAACGACAAGAACAAAGGGAGTAAAGCCTAAAAATAAAACAAACAGTCGAAAACGCAGTGCATAGTTGTGTTCCAGCCATCATCCCGCGAACAGTACTTACACTATTAATATTTTTGTCTGGGAGTCATATAGGTACAACTTATGACTTTAACAATGTTTCTTACATATATTCATATTTTATTCTAATCAACAAAAGAATATATTTTCTGAAAGGGGTGATAGAACTAAAATTATTGTTGCATACTTCGCAGAAAAGCTAGTTTTATTCATTCCTTGCATATTTGTTATGACAAACTTTAATCGGTGCTAATGAAAGACATTTTCCGAAACAGTGGTAAAAAATTTTTTGCGGAGTTCAACATAAGGTCAATGGCGGTCGGAATTGAATTTTCATTATTTGCTGATAAAATCAATACCTTATTGGTAACCTATCCAAAAAAAAGTTCAAGGCCGAATTCTGGAGTTCTGACGTTTTTCAGGTTGACGTCATGACTTCATCCGTTTTCCGAAATTTTTTTATTCGATGTATTTCGGATAACTCAGTTATAATTTCTAAACAAATTAAAGTCTTCTTTCATGAGCTTGAAATTAAAGAGACTACTTGAGCTTCGTACTTAGATCAGTTTATATACATTGATGAAGATGGACGTTTGAAATCTAAGCTATATGACAAACATGATGATTTTAACATCCCAATTGTGAATTTTCCCTTTCTGAGCAGCAATATACCTACCTCTCCAGCCTATGGAGTGTAAATTTCATAGTTGATTCGTTACTGTCGCGCATGTAGTTTATACAGATATTTTTTGAATAGAGCAAAAACACTGTCCAAAAATATGCTTAGTCTGGGATTTGTTCAGCCTTTGTTGCTTTCATCCCTTCAGAAACTTTATGGCCGTCACAATGATATCATTGACAGATATGACGTGTCTGTGTCCAAAATGAAAACATTTTCAACTAGATTTCACGTCTTCACGGATTCGACATAACCGGTTTTGACTCAACCCTGGATTGGCTCACTGACAGTGTGACGGCAGCCGCTAGCGGAGAAGGACATGCTTACCCTTCCGGAGTACCTGATGTCACTCCCGTTTTCCATAGGAGTTCACAGTTTGAGTGCCTTAGTTTTTGGTGTCGTCTTTTTATTTCCGTGCATTATACCTGTCTCGCGTCCTTGTTTTGTCTTTGTTTTATTCTGTTGCCGTTTTTGCCATGTCTGAATTTCGATTTCTGTGGTGTTCGCTTCCCTTGTTCCTTCGGTATTCTACTGTCGTTGTTTCACTTAATTTGATGTCAAACTGCAACAAATTCTCCAAGTGGTCAAAACTGCCAAATCTTATTCAGTAAGTGAGAGTCTCGTTTTCGAAAATTCGTTGAAGTATCGATTATTTCAGAGTGGCAAATTGTTTGTAATCATTCAGTGTGTCAATGCAGCTCTTGTTTGACAAAAAATATTCTTTCGACTTTCTGCACGTGCTCATTTACGTCTCGATTCTATCAACCGGAAGTTCTCTAAATTTTGACCGGAAGTGTTCTTTTCAACAATATAATTAGAATCGAGTATCATTAAAGAATATACTATATTAAAGAGAACAAAAATAATGCTTTTATTTTAAATAAAATTCAACAAAAAAACGTGAGTGGAAGTTTCTTTTGTTGAGTAGAATATTACAATTTATTATTGTGAGTGTTGTCGAACTGCTCTGATAAATTGGAAATGACTATATGTTGCATAATATGTTTATTGTAGTAGTCCAAAAAGCAGCAAAAGTGTACTTAATTATTAAGACCACTAACCCTTTAAAGTAGGACCTACATATTTCGTCCAGCTTGATGATGCATTTAATATTGTTTTGTAGTCATAAAATGACATTGACTCAAGTATTACGATATTTTAAGTTTTTATGATAAGTCTTTCAATAACACTACGTAGGAAGTGAGTGATATTTCGTATGAGATTAATCGTTGCAGTACATGATTGCATGCAATATTTCTTTGACCTTGACTTAAATTTCATATTCCAGTTTAGATTAATATTATCATTTGCTAATAAGTAATATTTGGCATCAAGGTTGGACTTGTGCAATTTAGGACTGTCTGCCATGTGATTATATTTTGCTCTTTGTCATGATCTATTGAGTAACTAAACGCTCCATGGTAAGATTACATTTTCATCATTTTTAAAGTGAGTGCGCACGTCTTGGGTACGCCGTAGTAAATGACTGTCTTTTAACTTTGAATTGGCCTCAAATTCCGGTTCAAATGTAAAAATTAAGTTTTTTGAACTTTAATGCGCCAAAGGGATATTACATGAGCATTTTTATTAAGTAGTTCATGTTAGTCGGCTTCATGGATTTTTAACCTGACAGCAATTCCATTGTGCACAAACGATATCTAATTATTGTTGTTTAGTTTAATGAATAGCTGTAAAGGGTGGATATGTTAGTTATTAAACTAAAGTGCGTACCACTGTGTAGTTTACTCAATTGCTGCAAATGGTAAATAAACCATAGTTAGTATGTTAGTGGTATTTTATAGCACATAATAGACGGGCACCACGCGCGGAGCAGATCATACTTTCCCTCCCGGAGCACCTGATGATACCTCCTTTTTGTAGGACTCACGTACACTGCTAATGCTTTAGTTTTGTGGCGATCTTGTTCATTTTTGTTTGTTTTGTCTTTGTCACACTGTCTCAATTCGTGATGGATATGAAATGCCGTTATATTGGATATTTTATTTTGAATTACCGCTTTCAACATTTTTGCTTTGGTATTCGTTTGCCGATGTATCACAAGTAATCTACATTGGAAATGACTTTTATATATTGTATCTCCCGGCATCTGGATCGGTTTTAAGGGGCTCTGGCTACAGAGCTGCCATGCGCGTCCCCAAGTGGGGGATAGGGAAATACCCTGTCTTTGCAGGTAGTCAGGTCATAATTTGGAAAGCCTGACCCCTAACCATTGTAGCCAAACTGTGTGGAGAAACGCCAAGCTCCATGCAGTATAAGACCCCTTCTTTATTTCTCTAAAGAGAGCAGACGCATTGGGTGTCGTATAGAAGGCTAAATTTCCGGCCCCTACCCATTTCTCCCCTTTTCCAGTGGCAATCAAAAGTCGTTGCCACGGTTGTCCCTTCCTAATTGATTTCTACACCGTATTAAAAAAACACTGAAATAAACACGAAAACGTGAACATAAATACAAACTTCTTAAATTGCTCCCGCAGTCCTGTATAGCAATTATAAACTTCCTGTTCATGTTCTACCAACGTTTTCTAAGGAAGCGGCACGATCGTTGCTTAATCTTAAAATTATGATTATATGAACAATAACAGAACATTTGATATAAAAAACATTAATATATGGCATTGAAATTGACTACTTAATTACTTTTACTTTGGCCAATATCGTATTGATATAAACTATATATTATTATGCATGCATTATTCATGGTGACTTCAAGATGAAGAACAACAATAAAAGCGTTGTTCCTTTGCTTGTTTTTTACCATGTATTTGTAGAGACTTTGTCTCATGTGCATTTACTCCATATCCTTTTATTCACCATGTACATTTATGACTATTGACTAATTTTAAGTATAAATAGTATTTGTCAACAGAGAAATACTTTGGGATAATACAGGTAAATATAAACAATGTGACGCAATCGATCGGTTAAATATAGCGTCTTAGACATAGATAAAGACACATGCATTCTCGCTATAAGCGCCCTACCTCTTTGGTTTCCAAATAGGTATTGATGTCGCAACTTCAAACTGATGTTAAAATTATTTTCAAAATGGCTGCCTAAAAAGGGGAGAAAATTCAACATTGTCCAATTTCAATGAAATTTGGTTTCAAAATAGATATTGATGTTGAGACTTCAAAACTGTTGTTGAAAATTGTTCGTTGACCGCCATTTACAAAATGATGTCTCCACTTCAAAACTGGTGTCGAAAGTGGTCCTTAGCAAGAGCGTTTTTTGTCTAAAAAAAACCAACAAAGAAATATGTAAACATGATCAGACTTTAAATACAGTTCAAAATCTTAGTGTTGTTCGAGCTACCAAAGTTTGAGAGACTGAAGATCAACTGTATAACTTACAATGTTAGCTTGACTGTGGCAACTAAAAGCCAGATGAGCGATACAGGCTCCTGGGAGACTCTGGTTTTAAACTCTTCAATTTTTCATAACTCTAATAATTATGAAAGCATATAGTCTTTGTAGTCTAAAACTGCTGCTCGTTTAAAATGAAACTTAGAACAAGCGTTTTTATCCCAATAAAGATAATAGATATTTTGGATACTTTTAAGTACAAAATGGTAAATGATGTCCATTGTTAAACTATATTTGTATTATTTATCATTATGGGACGTAGTTTCAGTAACCTTTAAAACTGTATCTTATTATTCAATTCTTTTGAAACATGATCTGTGTTCCTTTCACTTTGTGCTGTTTTTTTAGTCAAATGTCAATATATTTTGTCATTTTTATCTTTTTCATCAGTCTTTGTAATCCGACATTGACATTGACATTGAAGATGTGTGCCCAACTTTAGTTAATTTTTATTAGACAGAATCAAATAATTTATTGATGATTTTTTTTTCAACGTTTTGTTGTTTGAATAGAGCAAAAACACTATCCTAAAATCTGCTTAGTCCTTCAGAAATTCTATGGCCGTCAACATGACATCATTGACAGATATGACGTGTCTGTGTTCCAAATGAAAATTGACATTTTCTGCTAAATTTCACGTCTTCACGGATTTGACATTACCGGTTTTGACTCCTCCCTTGATTGACTCACTAATGCTGTGACGGGTGCCGCTAGCGGAGCAGGATATTCTTACCTTCCGGAGCAACTGATGTCACTCCCGGTTATCACGGGAGATCACACTATGAGTGCCTTGGTTCTTAATGTCTTCGTATTATTTCCATGCATTGTTGCTGTCTCTTGATCACGTCCTTGCTTTGTCTTTTGTTTTTCTCTGTTGCCGTTTTTGCCATGTCTTTGGACTTTTATTTTTGAGATCGTCAATTCTCTTGTTCCTTTGCAATAATACTGTCGTTATTTGACACATAAGAATATTCAGTTTATCAGATTTCTCTGAATTTTTGCAAAACTATTTTAAACACAATTTAGGGAGTTTAAATGAAAATGTAAACGGAAATTTTGGCACTGACCAGTGTATATGTAATGACTCAAATGAAGATTCATAGTCATTTTTTATCACATTTTTTCATTTTCATGGAATTTTTAACAAAATAATGTATAAAAGGAAAGTTTGGCACTGACCGGTGTATATGTAATGACTAAAGTGAAGATTCATAGTAATTTTTTATCACATTTTTTCATTTTCATGGAATTTTTAACAAAATAATGTGTAAAAGGAAAGTTTCGCATTGAATGGTGAAAATAAAATGACTAAAATGAAAATTCATAAGTTAATTTTTATCATATTTTTTCATTTTCATGGAATGTTGAACAAAATAATGTGTAAAAGGAAAGTTTGGCACTGACTTGTGTATATGTAATGACTCAAATTAAGATTCATGGTAATTTTTTATCACATTTTTTTTCATTTTCATGGAATTTTTAACTAAATAATGTGCAAAAG
>MJUU01003431.1:47608-62062 GCA_002080025.1 Modiolus philippinarum | reverse complement strand
TAAAAGGAAAGTTTGGCACTGACTTGTGTATATGTAATGACTCAAATTAAGATTCATGGTAATTTTTTATCACATTTTTTTTCATTTTCATGGAATTTTTAACTAAATAATGTGCAAAAGGAAAGTTTCGCACTGACCGGTGTATATGTAATGACTAAAATGAAGATTCATAGTAATTTTTTATTACATTTTTCCATTTCCATGGAATTTTTAACAATAATGTGTAAAAGGAAAGTTTCACATTGACCAGTGTAAATGAAATGACTTAATTGAAGATTCATAAGTTAATTTTTGTCACATTTTTTCATTTTCAATGAATTTTTAACAAAATAATGTGTAAAAGGAAAGTTCCGCATTGATCGGTGTAAACGTAATGACAAAAATGAAGATGCAGAGGTAATTTTTTCTACATTTTTTTCATTTTCAGGGAATTTTTAACAAAATAATGTGTAAAAGGACAGTTTGGCACTAACCGGTGTATATGTAATGACTCAAATTAAGATTCATGGTAATTTTTTATCACATTATTTGCATTTTCATGGAATTTTTAACAAAATAATGTGTAAAAGGAAAGTTTCGCATTGGCCAGTGTAAATGAAATGACTAAAATGAAAATTCATAAGTTAATTTTTATCACATTTTTTCATTTTCATGGAATTTTGAACAAAATAATGTGCAAAAGGAAAGTTTCGCACTGACCAGTGTATATGTAATGACTAAAATGAAGATTCACAGTAATTTTTTATCACATTTTTTCATTTTCATGGAATTTTTAACAAAACAATGAGTAAAAGGAAAGTTTCACATTGACCTGTGTAAATGAAATGACTTAAATGAAGATTCATAAGTAAATTTTTATCACTTTTTTTTCATTTTCATGGAATTTTTAACAAAATAATGTGTAAAAGGAAAGTTTCGCATTGACTGGTGTAAATGAAATGACTAAAATGAAGATTCATAAGTTAATTTTTATCACATTTTTTCATTTTCATGGAATTTTTAACAAAGTAATGTGTAAAAGGAAAGTTTCGCACTGACCGGTGTATATGTAATGACTAAAATGAAGATTCATAGTAATTTTTTATCACATTTTTTCATTTTCATGGAATTTTTTACAAAATACCGGTAATGTGTAAAAGGAAAGTTTCGCATTGACCGGTGTAAATGAAATGACTAAAATGAAAATTCATAAGTTAATTTTTATCACATTTTTTCATTTTCATGGAATTTTTAACAAAATAATGAGTAAAAGGAAAGTTTGGCATTGATGGGTGTAAATGAAATGAGAGAAATGAAAATTCATAAGTCAATTTTTATCACATTTTTTTCAGTTTCATGGAATTTTTAACAAAATAATGTGTAAAAGGAAAGTTTGGCATTGATCGGTGTAAATGAAATGACAGAAATGAAAATTCATAAGTTAATTTTTATCACATTTTTTCTTGAGATTCGGCTTTCATAATGTTGCACGAAACTGAGAAAACGTATATTAGACGTGAGGAAGGGATATTAAAAATCAATAAAATTGTCAAATAACCATTCGAGTTGTTTATAATTACATTCTGATAGAAAAATGTGGGCCGCCGGGAAAATAGTGTAACTCAATAGTAAACTAGATTGGTTAAAATAAAAGAAAATCTGACGCGAAAACAAAAATATAAGGAATGACACATCTTGTATATAATTTTCTGTTATGTTTGAATTATTCTTGAATGGTGACATTTGAAATTTCGTAATGGTCATTTTGCGTTACTCAAGGTAACATTTTTTTTATTATTTTTATCTAAGTTGTTATCTAACCTTAAGATTTAACATATCTTAGTTATTAAATAAAATGTCTTTCAGTGCACTAGTAAAGCGTCCATATATAAAATAATTTAAGTTCTTCCTGGTTATCAGTTAACGTTCAGTATCGGTGTTACAAATACTGGTATCAATACATTACTATTATATATTTGTCTGTATTTCATTATAGAGTAAATAATATATATTTGGCAAGTGAACAATAAGTATAGCCTGATGAACAAAGTTATTATTCATTTTGGTAAATCCACAAAAAAGTTAAGTGCCACCTCAGAAAAAGTTAAAATATATTGTTTTATTTCCCGTTTGTCCCGTTGTAAGTACAAAACTATGTATGGAAACATTTGATACTTCCAAACTATTGAGGTTCACTTGCAGTATTAAAACACTTTTAAAATACATTTTCGAACAAAATAAATATTTTGTACCTTTTAAAGATTGCCAGAAACTTTTGTTACATGTAGGAGTAAATGTACTTAATCTAGTAAAACTAATAACCCATAAATTTAGACTTTCATATGTACATGTAGTCCAATGGTATAATACTAAGTCTTGTGTCTCGTCAGGCAGTTTTAAATGATGGTAACAATAAACTTACCGAACAGAATTGTAAAAAAGCCGATATAAAAAGGTCATAAAGACAAAGCAGGGTGAAAACCAACTTCAATGGTCCTGACTTGGTATCGGGGGGTCCGTAACCTATACTTTTAGGTACAGACGTACGGCTTAGATTTTCAAAACACCCCTCATTCATATACATGTATTCAATATTTTGGATAACCATACCCATTCATATATATTTCCGTTGAAAATCCGTTTTGTGATCTATTTATATTTTATTGTTGCCAGTGCAAAAATTGCACACTGGACAGTTTTTGTAATATAATTTACAATTAGATATTTTTGTTACATTTAATCTCAATAATTAAGATTAAAAGTAACACAAACATGATTTTAATAATGGATACCAAATTATCTACCCATTGATATAAGAGACTGTTTAAAATTGCATCCCATTGATATATTTGACTTGTCAAAAAAGTGACCCATTCCAGCGGTACGTCTGTGTAAACCAATACATTGTATATGGGCATTTCAAAAAAAAAAAAATAATAATAATAATGTGGGTAAAACGGGTAAAACGCCTGCCCTAAGTGAGAAATTTATTAAGCCTTTGTGTCTTTTTTCTAGTTAGTTTAATTGATGTTTATATGAGTCTAGGATGGTGTTTATTTCGATGAACATGATTACTCTTTATTTAGGGGCCGACTCCGAGCTGCCGTCGGGTGTGGGGTCTCCTCATCGTTCATTGAAGATCTTATGGTGGCTTTAAGTTGTTATTACTCCCCCTTGGTTCGTTGTCTCTTTGACAAATTCCCCGTTTCCCCGTCTTTTTTTCTAATTATGGCGCGCCAAACCTCCCCTACCATTGCAACAGTGTCCAGTATCAGAGCCATATAATTAAAGAGATTGGCAACATGACGAATTCCCGTGAAATCGCGCCGCAATCGAGACTTCGATAAAACTTCCACTTCACAAGAATAAATCGCTAATGTCTCAATATTTTATGAAAATATCGTAATAAAACTATTTTAACTCTACCAACAATGTAAAATACTTTCCAGTTTTCATAACTAGGACATTGTAATTACGGAAATAAAAGTAAACAAGGCACACCACAATCTTCGTCGTCAGATTTCCACATGAAAGTCTCAACTTTATTTGTCAATATCGTTTTTGTTAATCAATATTTTTAAATAAGATTTTCTAAACTATACTATTAAAAATAATTAAGGAAAATAAAAATATGTCAGCTGTATTAAAAGTAGTTTAAGAAGTTCTGATGTGGCAGTACCATGTTTGTCGTGATTAGTATAGTGTGATAGTAGAGTTGCCAATCTCTATAATTATATGTCTCTGCCAGTAGCAACTCAACAGCAAAATAAAATGCTCATCCCATTTCTAAACAAAAAAGAATAGAGAATCACACTTCAGACGGAAATTTCAAATTTTTTTAAAGATGGACTGATATCTATTGTAGATTTTTTTAGTGGTAATACTAGACGGAAGTTTTGAATTACAAAAACAGGATAACAGTAAACACCTACAATGGCCAATAACTTTAATTATATGCCACAATTCACAAGCGAACTGCACCAGAAAAACAATAATGAAGACAAGAAACAAACAAAAATAACAATCTATAAAACCTCGATTTATAAAGCCCCTGCTGGTGGACTGTTACTCCCCGAGGGTATTTACCAGCCCAATAGTCTCTTCTTCGGTGCTGACCCGAAAGCCGATTCTATTTGGAACCTTGCAATATCTATTTTTTTTGTAAATTCTGTTGAAAACTAAGGAGTATCTCCCTCTCGCAAAGCTCTGTCCTATCAGTTTTTAAACATCTTTGAGTTAATGGTCTTCCAAACGTGTAGATTTTATCTGCACTGATGAGACATAAGTTGTCGAAATGCGCATATGCGGAAATTAAATTCACAGTAACTTCGGTATTCAGTTATTTATCAAGGCAGTTACGGAGATAACTATGCGTTATGAGAAAGTCTCCATACTTGCTACTAGCTCTCGTGTAACGAATTAATTGTGGATCATACATACCGTATATTACTGATTTTGTTATGGAAATTGATAATTTTGAAATAAAGTCGTTCCTTTTGTCGTAAATGTTTCTTATGAGATGACCATTTTCGTAAAATTCAAGATGTAAGTCCAAAAAAGATAAAGATCTAGCAATTTCTGTTGTGTGAAGTATATATTACGTTCTAGTATAATAATTTTTTTTTTTGATTGGCAAGTCTTTCAATAACTTATAGTTGGTAGCTAGGTTGGTCTAAGGTAGTATAATGATTGCAATTTTTTTTAATCTTAACTTCAATTTCAGCAAAAATTCATATACCGGTAAACATAGTTTTATCAAATCAGTTTCTCAAAAAAAACTTTAACAGATAAGTGAACAAAATGTGGCATTCAAATATGACTTCCTGTATACGCTTTTAGTAAACACGAGGGTGCGAATAAGCATAAAGCCCTGTTATGAATAAATTCACTGAATAAATTCCCATGTCATAATCTCAACCAAAAAAATCCAACGGAATAAAATAGTTTCATAGAAGATTATATTATTTCTTAACTTGAAAAGCAACATATTAAATAAAATATCGATATCTCTGGGTCATTTTATATGTTTTCAGACATATTCAGACATATTTAGCTTCAAACACAATACTATCCTCCAAGAGCCGCTTCGAATTTTCGAAACATTTTTATATATATTAGAATCCAAATAGATCATTGCAATGGTATGAAATATATACTCAACACCAAAAAGAAACGCGCCGATTGTCCACTGCTACTATCAATATTGTATCTTTATGTATTTTTTTTAATTCCAAAAGTCGATAAGATGCAAAGTAATTGAGAACCGAACCGTTAGTCAAAAACGAATTATCCTAGGACAATGGCAACATCTGAAATAACAAATACATGAGTAGGCACAGAAAAAGAAAAATGAAGACACAAACACATACAAAGATGAACAACACGCACCCAATTAAAAGATGGGTGAGAACAGGGGCACCAGAAGAGCAAGAATCTCCGACTTCTAATTAGACACATGCCGTGTTGAACAAATCAAATCTAGGAAATTCAAATCCGGTAGAGGATTACAAACTTTAGTTTCAAAAAGAAAGATCTGTTGTCATCTGGGAAACAGATATCACATAGCGGTGAACATGATCGTAATGTCTACCATAAAAATTTTGTTGTGATGACTTCAAGTTATAGGTAACAGATCCTTGTTTAAATAACTTGTTTGTTTGCAACCGAGCTCTACCGACTCAGTATCGACCACAGGCGCTTGAGTAGCGGATGTGTAATGAAAGATATTAACTCCATTTGGTGGCGCCTTTGGAATGTTGTTTCAAAGAAAAGGGAAGTTGACTATTGAAAAAGTGAATTCATCGCTTTTGTCATACAGCCTAGTTTGTAGTGTTCCACTTTGTCTATTTCAAGATCAAGGTCAAGGAACGAGGCCGATATGGAAGCATTTGTTGTATCCTAAATTTGAGCTCTTTTGGATAGATAAGATGAAGAAATCCCCCAAAAACCGAGGGTTGTTTAATGATAAAATATCGTCTTTACAACGGGAGATTTTTATCTTCGTTTTGAAGAAGCGCTTCGATGAATTCAGCCTCATATGAGTCGAGAAACAAAGTCTGTTGAAAAATAAGTCCTAAAAACTGGACAAATATATTGTCGATCAGAAACTCCAACATTTTATCACTTCTTACTCTGTATATTATTTTGTGATTCTGAGTCGTATTCAACAAAGTATGCTTGTCAATTTAGTTTCTGCATATGCGCATTTCGACAATTTATGTCTCTTCAGTGCAGATCAAATCAAAACATTTGGAAGTCCATACACCGAAATGCGTTTGAAAGCTGATATAGAACAAATAACTGAAGGGATCTTAATATAAAATCCAAAATTCAGCTATGGACAGAGCTATGCACGAGGGAGATACTAACTAGTTTTAAATACAATTTTGTAAAATTTAGATATTGTAAGTTTAAAATAGAATCGGTTTTCGGGTCAGCACTGAAGTATTGACTACTGGGTTGGTGAGTACCCTTGGGGACTAACAGTCCACCAGCAGAGGCATCGACCCAGTGGTATTAAAATAGCAAAATACCGAAGTAACTGTTAATTTAGTTTCTGCATATGCGCATTTCGGCAACTTATGTCTCTTCAGTGCAGATCAAATCAAAACTTTTGGAAGTCCATAAACCGAAATACGTTTAAAAGCTGATAGAGAACAATTAACAAATAAGATCTAAATATAAGAATCTGGATGGAAATTAATGTGTTTTGAGAGCTTCCAAATTTTTAAAGAAACGCAGCTCGTATTCATACAAAAGAATATTTGTGAAAATAGTATATTATAGATGAAGAACACCTATAAAAGCGATGTTTCTCTCCTTGGTTCTGCCATGTATTTGTAGAGATTTTGGTGTACATTAACTTCATACATTTTTATTGTTTATTGAGAAAATAATTTTTCATGTACCTATCGTCTCAATGTGAGACGCATATATCTTTTTAAGATTTGAAAAATGCAGTGAAAGTCGTATTGTTAATTTTTCCTATTACTGAAGAGAGAGAGAAAAAAAAACAAAAAAACTTTGAAATAACAATATATAACGACAATGGCGTTTCTTTTTATCATTTGTAGATGGAGAGAGTTATAATAAATTGACGAGAAGAGTAAATCGGCTTGGAAATTTTGTATCGAATACTCAAGAAGATAGACGAGAAACAGCATATTACCACTGTAATGCCAATCAGATTGAGCTAGGTATATACAATATTATATATTACTGAAAGATAAACCTATATGTATAATTGTGACCACCTGTGTAAAGTGCCTACATCTAACTATTTTATGATGCTAAGTTTTCTTATAATCGACTTGATGAGTGGCCTTTGTTTGTCTATATGTTGTAATCGTCCCCTAGCTTAAGACACTAGTGTTCTTGTCGGGCAACGGATAACAGTGATTGATTTCCTCGTTAGAGACCATATTCTACGACCAATAACTTACAAATGTTATTTATGAAATTTCGTACATCTCTTTGAAAATTTTTCAAAAGCTAAGTTAAACATTTTGAAAATATATTTTGCTTAGTGTGAGAAATTTCATAATCAGTAAGTTTTGTGCGGTAGAGTCTCTAATTCTGATACTGATATTGATTAGCATTATTGACATGTTGAAGATAAAAAACACAGGCAATTGACTACTGAAGCACAAAGATGGAAAGAGAAATTCGAAAATCCAATGTCCAAAAGCATAACAATTCACATGAAACACAAATGGGGACAACATGACATAGACAAAACAAACAAATTTTAACATGAACGCTTCAAAGCTAAAGCACGAACAGCATGAAATCCCACAAAACAATAAGTGTAACCAGGTACCCCGGAAGGGGAACATATTCTGTACCACGCATTTCACCCATAATACAGCCAGCTATTGTCATGTATTGAACAACGATAACCAACATGTGATTTTGGGTGAATCGATATTGAAAGGGTCACGAACTCATCTTCAAATAGCAAAATTTACCCGAAGTAAATTTATTTCTGGTCAAAATCAATATAACTGTTAATATGCACTGTTAATTGATCTTAAAATATCTATTAGCCTTTTTATTTTCGTATAACGTGCTTGTCTGTATTTGGCTTTTCTTTGTTTAAAGGGGTCATTATTTGCCCATTTTGTCAAAATTTATTTAGATACTCATTGCTTACCGAATTCTTATCAAATTACTGCTTTTATTATTTTCCTCATTATAGTTAAGAATGTTTTAATGTAAGAAATATCTATCTATTTCAGCTCACAATTTGGTGAAGAGTTGTACAGTTAAACTGAAATCCTTGGTAAATGATATCGCTTTGCTTCGTCGGCAGATTGGAGAGTGTCTTTATACAGTCCAATCATTCTACAGTAATACAAACTGGATAGAGATGTCTGGTGAAACAGTGTATTATGACTTTGGTATATCATTAACATATACAAGTATTTAAAACGCAGTACTTTAATGCATTACACATAATATTACATGCTTTTTTTGTGGAAACAATATGAATTTCTTGATTAATTTAATTATATGCATAATTTGAATTTGGAAAAGAATCACATTTTTTTCTCTCATCACATTTAAATTCGTGATGATTTAATTTTGAATTTCACTTCCAGGATTTCATTTAAAGCATTAATAATGGCATGGAGAAGAATTTGTACTTGGTGTTATAATATTGAAAAAAAAAAAAATCAAAATTATAAAATGAAATTCAGATAATTTTCTTAGACTTTCATTCATTTTGGAATGGCGTTGCAATTTGTTTTAAACATGATGTTTTTTATACAACGTATTAAAAGAATGCTGTGGCCACTCGGCAATTTTATTGGTAAATAGTAGCTGAAAAAAGAACTTATGTACCCCGGAAGCGGGGGGGGGGGTCACCCACTATACATTGGGTGGCGGAGAGGTTCTGACCAAGGGATGTTTTTTTCAAATTTTTGTCTCTGAAGGTGTCTATGAAATCCAGTCTCAAGTGGGATTACAAATAAATAAGAACATTCTACCATTGGGTTTTAATTGGATCTTAATCATGAAAAGTCAGCGTCTTTATTGGATAACATCAGTAATTTCTTATTTCAAGGCTTATCTGGTTGTTGATTAATAGCAACTTCTGTATGTAAAAGCGCAATTTTTGCGCCTGTCCAAAGTCAGGAATATGTTAGTTATTGGCTTGTCCTTGTCTTCTTATGAAAATTTAGTTTCTTGATATTCGGGTTATCGGACGTGGTTTGTTCCTATTGATTTGTTCACTTTTTTTTTACCTTTTTTGAGGCCATTTAGGGCTTGCTATATGATGTGAGGTTCCTCACTGTGTTGCAGACTGTACGGTGATCCCTAGATGCTTTGTTTTGGGTTGTTTTAATCTGAGATGGGATGTTGTCTCCTTGACATTTACCCTTTTTCCTTTCTTTTACATATTGAAATTAATAATTGATTAATATTACATTGGAACATATGTCATTAACTTTTGATGTTTTTTTATTAGTCATTCTTTTCTCATGTCGTGAAACTAATTTGGTGTGCAAAATTTTGGCATCTTGGCCTACAATGGGGTTGCAACATTACATAAAAAGTCTACTAGGGGGTTGCAAATTAAAAGTAAAAGTAGTCTACGATAGGGTCTCAGTAAAATAACGAATATAACTTATTGGTTGAAATGTTATCATTTTTTAAACAACAAAATCATCTTTTCGAGGTATTCATTTACATTAATTTACACAATCCCTTTCCGCTAGTATATGAACCAATGGATTACACTTTTATTTGCCTTGCTACTGTAATATCAGTTTTTTTCGGGAAAACAAGTACAAATCGTTCCACGCATGCTTATAATTGGTCATACAGGTATGACGACGTCACATAAAAATTGATTGAGCATTAGATATTAGAGCTTTTATTCGATAAGTACAATTAAGTAAACGTGAATAAATAATCGAAAGTTATTCCGTAAGAACATGAAAATAATTGTTCGGGATCGATATTAAATTCCGTGTATTGGTTTTGAATTCATTTGTTATAAATAGCCAATACAAATATGTGAACATGTATCTGTTCCGGTTGACAAAAGTTCCATTAAAACAAATAGGTATTTCTATGGGTACCAACTGTGCACCTCTCATAGCAGATCTATTTCATTATTGCTACGAGTCACAATTCATGGCCAAAATTTAAAAAAAACCCTTCCAAACAGCATTTAGTGGATATTTTTAACAATACATATACATTTGTATATATTTGGACGATATTTTGACTTTATCCTGCCGATCTTACTTTAAATAATTCCAATTGCAGCAGTGATCATACACTTTTTCTTGATCTTGATAAATCAATAAACCAAGGAAAGTTAAAAACTATATAGCTAAAGTTTGTTATAAAATGGATGATTTCTCTTTCGCTATAGTTAATTTTCCCCATCTCAACGGCTCCTTCTTACGGGATCTACATTTCACAACTTGTTCGATATGCACGAGTATGTAGTGATGTTTCTGACTTCAATGACCGTAATGTTTGTCTAACTGAAAAACTTCTGCAAGGGTTTAGATATCATTAATTGATACTAGAGGCTCACATGAGCCTGTATCGCTCACCTGGTCACTGGTTTTATTCATTGTCACCTATAGACCACCCATTCATACTATAAATCAGTTCAGCAGATAGTCCATTTTCATTCTTGGATGAGGTACAAACAAAAAATCACAAACTTTGGAAGGGATCACCCAAAGACAATTGTAACCAGGTTTGGTTTCAATTGGCTCAGTAGGTTCAGAGGAGAAGACATTTGAATGCATTTCCCATAGAGTCCCTATGTTAAACTATGTTCCATGCTGGCAGCCATCTTGGATGGGGTAAGAACGTAAAAATCACAATCTTTAAAGGGGACCACCCAAGGACTTTTGTGACCAAGTTTGGTTCAATTTGGCTTGGTAGTTTCAGAGTAAAAGATCTTTGGATGCATTTCCCATAGGGTCCCTATGTTAAACTATGTTCCCTGCTGGCGGCCATCTTGAATGAGGTATGAACATAAAAATCACAAACTTTAAAGGCAAACATCTAAAGACTTTTGTAACCAAGTTTGGTTCCTATTGGCTCAGTGGGTTCAGAGGAGAAGACATTTGAATGCATTTCCCTTAGGGTCCCTATGTTAAACTTTGCTGCACGCTGGCAGCCATCTTGGATGAGGTACAAACGCAAAAATCACAAACTTTAAAGGGGACCACCCAAGGACTATCGTGACAAAATTTGGTCTCCATTGGCTCAGTGGTTTAAGAGGAGAAGATCTTTGAATGCATTTCCCATAGGGTCCTATGTTAAACTATCTTCCTCGCTGGTGGCCATCTTGGATGAGATGCGAATCTGCTGGACATGTATAGAAATTGTAGTTCTGGAAAACCTCAACACTTTTGCAATTCACATTTAACCTTTATCTCAAACAGTTTTTGAAATAAAAGTAAAAATGTTCAAAAATTGTAAAAATTCAAAGAAAAACTGGCAATAACTCCTATGTGGGTTGTCAGATTTTCTTCAAAATTGCAGGACATGTAGATCTTACTATGCTGACCATTTTTTTATACAAACTTTACTTCTATCTTGTATCAATTTCAATATATAAGACCAGAAGTAATGAAAAACTGAAAACTTTACGGAAAAGGGGCAATAACTCCAAGACGGGTAAACGGATATTCTCCAAAATTGCAGGGAAGGTAGATCTCATCATGCTGATCATTTTTACCCCCACGCGAGAATTTTGATATCTGTAATGGTTTTCGAGTAATTTGCAAAAAAAAACAGCAATTTACCCCTATGTTCTATTTTTAGTAACAGCGGCCATGTTGTTTGGTCTACGGACATAAAAATCACAAATTTGAAAGAGCATACCGGCCAAGTTTGGTTAGTATTGGCTTAGTAGTTTCAGAGGAGAAGATCTTTGAATAAACGTTAACGGACGGACGGACGGACGACGGACGCCGAGTGATGGCAAAAGCTCACATGGCCTTTGGCCAGGTGAGCTAAAAACCATCTCTAAATTTTATTACAGATACATTGACTTATTAAGGAAATTTGGTTCTACATGCAGGGCTGTTATACAACAGGACATTTCACATCCAAACTTCAAAATATCATTGACAAAGCGCATCAATTCGAACATTGTCCTTCTAAACCTATTTATCCGTTGAACAAACTTATTCATAAAGGAGAAAAATACAGCATTGTTGTTAAATCTTTACCTCTGGTTGGCAAAGATATTGATAACCTCCTAAATGCTTTATACCGTAAATAAATTAAAACAATTTTTCATATTGGCAGTATTTGGCATTGCACAATATCATGTTATTCTTTCATAATTGATGATGTTGTTTTACGAAATCTATTTAGAATTATTTCAATTGAAGTTTCATATGTAAGAAGGCTTGATATCATAGTCAACGGCAATTATGTCCTTAGCTAGCTGTCAGTAACTGCGAGTATTTGTGAGGACAGTACCTTAGTGTATTGTCTTCATGATTTTGTAATTCATTGTAAAGGTACTCGTCTTGATAAATTGGACTTTTTTCTAGTTTGATTTTTACTGTGAATCTTTTTGTGTATTTATTTTTAGCCTTTTACAACACATATGGGGAGGGTTTGGATCCAAGAAAACGAGTTTAACACCATCGAGATTTTTGCGCCTGTCAAATGTCAGGAATATGTTGGTCATTGGCTTGTCCTTGTCTTCTTATAAAATTTTAGTTTCTTGATATTCGGGTTATTGGATGTGGTTTGTTTCCATTGATTAATTCACTTTTATGGCGCCATCTAGGGCTTGCTTCACTGTAGTTGGTGTGAGGTTCCTCACTGTGTTGAAGACCGTACGGTGACCACTAGATGCTTGTGTTTTCGGTCGTTTAAACCTAGAGATGGGATGTTGTCTCCTAGACATTTACCCCATTTCATTTTTTTTATATTATAAACATTGACATAATATTCTTTCGTTCTGAAACAAAGAGCATAATGGAACTTACATTCTGTCACAATTGTTTTCTTCTACCAACCCCATCTTTGACAAATTACAATGCAACAGGCACGCTGAATTTCTGCATTCATATAGGGATGAGCAACCTTGCATAAATATAATGCATTTTACAGTCAATTTTGTATATATTAAAACCGTCACCATTAGACTCACATAATGCATTTTGATAGAAACTTACGTACTTTATATATTTCAATGGAAGCACACAGCTCAGGTTTAAAACATGTTTAAAGATATGTGCCTTTTTCACGAGATCACGTGATATGTCTTTTTCAAAAGCGGTAATAATAAGTCTTTTAGATGTATTCGGATGTATTTCAACAATAACATAATAAATGAAAGGATATGGAGTAAATGCACATGAGACAAAGTCTCTACAAATACATGGTAGAACCATGCAAAGGAACAACGCTTTAATTGTTGTTCTTCATCTTGAAGTCACCATGAGGCCTTGAACAATGAGCTTTGCTNATACCTCATAGTAAGTTCAAGACGGCCCCTAGCACCGATTTGAGCGGAATTCTTTGCTAATTGTCGAACAACGCTACATCTATGTCTTTGCTGGTCATGGGTGCGGGATTGTCAACAAACATCAATTAAACTGGCATGCTTATTTTTATAATACATAAAACCAAACTGAAAATTCTGATGAAATTTTAGAAGTCCAGAATTCATGGCTTTCTATGTATGTATCAAATTTATAAACTTTTATAGGTACAAGCACAATAATGGCTGTCGCCTCAGGAGTGGATAACCCATGTGAAGATATGGATGGTTCAAGGCATGTTTACCCTTACATTATATTTAAATGTAACAACATTATTTTACGTACCTACAAAAGAAAAGATGTTCTTGTTTGTGCCATTTATAGATTGAGTTTATGAACATACATCGACAATCGAAAACGAAGAAAAACAGAGATGGAGAAAATTCTACAATCAAAAATCCAAAAAAGGCAATTTAGATAAACACTAAACGGGAAACATGACAAAGACAAAACAAAAAAAAATAAAATAAAAATAAAAGGAGTACTACAAAACTGAAGCTAAAGCAGTGTGAACCCCAACAAAACCTGGAGGTATCATCAGGTGCTACCTAACTTGTTTCGAGTTCATGTTATATCTATAAAACACGTTTTCAAATTACAAATTCTCATTTTAATATTTATTTTCGATTCAACCAATTATTAAAAGAAGCAGTCCCTTAATTTAATTGTACAAGTTGCCGCTTGCCGGTTGGAAGGTATTTAAAATTTTGTGGGAAAAGTGTTTCCCTTTAAAAGAGTTATCGCCTTATTATGAATTAAGAGATGCATAATCATACCCCTAAAGCTTGAAAGCATATATACAAACATTTGTCCACTTTTCTCTGCAAAAGTGATGTTTTTTTTTTTTTTAAAATTGGGCAACATATTTGCATAACAAAAAAGCACTAGCATTCAATTTCTTAAATACGAAAGGAGAAAAAAGTTTTCTGTG
>MJUU01003431.1:34631-47164 GCA_002080025.1 Modiolus philippinarum | reverse complement strand
TTATTTTCGATTCAACCAATTATTAAAAGAAGCAGTCCTTTAATTTAATTGTACAAGTTGCCGCTTGCCAGTTGGAAGGTATTTAAAATTTTGTGGGAAAAGTGTTTCCCTTTAAAAGAGTTATCGCCTTATTATGAATTAAGAGATGCATAATCATACCTCTAAAGCTTTAAAGCATATATACAAACATTTGTCCACTTTTCTCTGCAAAAGTGATGTTTTTTTTTTTTTTAAAATTGGGCAACATATTTGCATAACAAAAAAGCACTAGCATTCAATTTCTTAAATACGAAAGGAGAAAAAAGTTTTCTGTGATGATTTTTCATATCATTTTGTTTCGGACATTGTATGATGTAGGCATCAAATGGTGCTCTTAAATTTATTAATGGCACCAGTTTTGTTTGATTTAGGAGGAACGAATTTACTTTACCGGTCTCCTATAAAAGTGCGGGAAATAACGGTAAGTTCCTCTTTATAGGAGTATGCCGCGTCAAAAATTAAAAAAAATGAAAAAGAAGCAATTTTGAGCAAAAAGAACCCCAAAATCGTGATCCTTGGACCAAATTGCATAAAAAAATGTTTAAAATAAACATTTTTAAAATTAGTTATGGAACATCTAAGCTAAAGGGGACCAATTTGAGAACACAATTTTTTCCTTTACATCGTCAAGGAAAGTGTGTCACATGATCATGTTTGACCCCAAAATGTAACTCTCGGTTCTTAAAATTTCCATTGTTTGTCAACAAAATCGCGCTGAAATCAGCTTGTTATTGAAATGCCGCAGATGTAGATCATTAAAAACACATTAAACCAAGTATACAAATATATATGTAATTGTTGAACGCTTGCAAATGTCTTTAGGGAGGAATTAACACCATTTGAAGGTAAATCATTCTGTCAACTTGTTGTTCTGGACTCGTGAAGCATACATAGATACCAATAAACGTACTTGGCAAACCCTTAAAGATTATTTCTTTCCAATGTTACCAAAAAAAAAAAAAAAAAAAAAAAAAAAAANTAAAGTTTGGTTGAATTTGCTTCAGTGGTTTCAGAGGAGAAGATGAATATGTGAAAAGTTTAACGGACGGACCGACGGACGGACGGACGACGGACGACGGACGCCAAGTGATGGCAATAGCTCACACTGACCCTTCGGGTCAGGTGAGCTAAAAAAAGAAAAAGAGAAATCACTGTATAACAAATAATTCTCCCAAAATTGTTATGTAAAATTTCTTGACATTGTTTTTTTTCGAAATCTACAATCCTGAATCGTTGAAATCAAAACTTATTACCTAAAAAATTAAAATCTTGAGAATAACTATAAGCATAGATATCTCCAGCAGCACCTAATATATAAGAATAGCTTAGGCAGACATCATCAACAACACTTACCTTAACCGTGCTAACAGTCTTTACGATTTCCAGTTTGATGCAGCATAATGGCGAGTATATTTTTTAACGCTCCGCGGGTTCTCAAGCCTCAAACGCGGGCAACAAAGCCTTTGCTTGTTTTGAATCTCACGATGTATTTTAAAGTCCCGAATGTGTGTATAATCCGATTATAAGAACATATTTACAACTTGAAGCGGATGCAAATGGCCGCCGGGAATAGTATTCTGTATAGCAACGTCAGAGAGTTCACAAGAAATGCGCGTCAATTGTTGACATTTGTAACTTCCGGGGACCAGACAAGTAAATTCTATCCCTTTTTATTTTAAAATTTACAAGCAAACATTCTTAAGCCGTCTTATTTAATACCCTTGAGGGTCCTCATAGGGGGGGTCCTAGGAATCAAATAATCATTAAATTTTTGCCTTGGTAATCAAATAATCATTCATCAATAAATTTTTGGCTTAGTAATCAAAAAGTATATAAAAATGCAAGCTTATAATCAAATTATCATTAAATAAATGTCCTCGTTATCAAATAATCATTAAAATAATGCCCTGATAATCAGGTAATCAAGAAACACATGACGGGCCTCACCCTTTATTAAGGTTAATATGGACTGGGTTTTTTAAACTATATTTTAGTACGATACAAACTTCATTAATTTTCTGATATAAAATTGAAATATACATTGTTTTGATCACATAAATAATATAAAATGCAGAAAAAGTGTTTTAAAAAAAAACAAAGTATCAGTAATTATTCAAAGAATTTTTACAACGGGTTTGTCCGCTATGCCTATATTTTACCCTTCGCATACGCTCGTGGTAAGATATTAGCCATAAAGGGCCAAACCTGTGGTAAAACCGACTTATATTCACGCTCCCGTGAATTATTTCTTAATTCTAAAATGAAAGCTTTCAATCGCTTTGTATCCAAACCCGTAGTAAAAAAGAATTTATACATATGGGTAAGGTCACAAAGAAACGACAGTACTTTTGACTAAGTAATAGATAGCTTTACATCAGTTTTTGCATCGTCACAGATCAACTTGCCGCGTAAAACTGCGTTTCATCCATGTTTACTATGACCAATTATAATAATGGAAATCTTGTGAGTGTTCTATCAAAATCGAATTAATTACCAGTAGCCATATACATGTATTTATATAATTTTTACCAATGGCTTGCTCTTTATGGTGTTATTTAATCCATCGCTGGTCGGTCGCGGTAAAGTATTTGTCAAAAAATGCCAAATAAATGATATCTGTTAATTATTTCTGAATTCTCCCGATCAGTGTTACGTGACAAGACTTACAGTCCCGAAACATTGTATTTTTTACCACATTTTCAGATTCGGCTGTGAAAACAATATCATAATAAACAACAAACTTACTAGTGGATATCACAGTGGTCGTGGAAGTGAGAAGCCTGCAAGTAAGTAATTTGCATTTCAACATCACAAATGTGTGTGTTCATGTTATTAGGGACTTCTGAATCGTGTTCATTCCGGATACAGATCTTTTTTTATACGTAAAAAGTCACTACATCAATACATTGAGAGGGAATCACTTATGAATGAAAACTGCTGAGCTAAGGGTAATTTATATTTGATCGATTTTTAGCGTTTCAGGTAAATTTTTTTTTCGTCAATTAGAATTAAGTTAAAGAATTGCTATACAGAAAACTTTATACATGCACTTCAATTTCATAAATAGTTTGATTTTTTATGTGGTATATTTATTTTAAGAGGCTTAGAAATCCATTATTCATTCTAACTGGTATCCAAGGCGATCCTTTCCGCCTTCAATTACACGAGAGTTCCTATCTCGAAAGTCCTGTATTTAGTATGACCTTTAACTATACTTTTGGTAACTAGAGAGCAGAAGATGGATTTTTATCGTTATTGTATCTCAAGACTACATAACTGACATTATAAAATCTATACAATCATGCTTCAAGTTAACATTTTGTTGCACAAAATCCCGAAAGAACTTCTTGAAAAAGAATTTTAACACACTAAAACACGATTTGTATTTATTCACCGGGTACAACCAAAACCAAAAATAGGTATGTCTGGTCCATTTGTGTATAACATTGTTTTTACAAAAATATGGATAGTGAAATTGGATCTTCATGAAAAAAAAAATACAAAACAGTATCAATTTTTTTAAAGAAAATCAAAAGTTTTCTAAATCATTCAAGTAAACTGTTTTCTTGAGTGTTAAAAAGAGTGTAACAAAAAACGGAAGTGAAATAGTTATACTGTTTTTTAAGCATTCATACGAGGACCCGTTGAACTCGTTTGTATGTTATGGTACGCAAAAATACACGGTATGTGGGGGGCTGTCGTTAATAATGTTGTATAATGTTAAAAAGGAATATCATTATTTTACAAACTGAATAAAAACATTATAGACCAATTATGACATCCCGGGACATTTGCGTTGTGTATTGGACAATGCAAAAATTTTTTAGCTGTTTTGTGAAGATATTTGTTGTGATAAAGTAAAATATTCATGGAAAGGGATTACAAAAAATATGTCTTTACCTTTCAGACTTGGGAAATACCTCAAAATAGAAAGTCAAAGATTAACAACATGTATTTGAATAAAATCCTGTATCAATGGGATGGTGCTATTTTTTACTACAATAATGTCAATTATTGTCATTGCATAACCTTTTTTCTAATGTTTACTCCAGGATCTATACAATCAACAGTTAGTCCAAGTGTCGGTACATGCAGCCATGGAGGTCCACATGATGATAGTAGAAAACTTGTGGCAAAATGTGGCATCAACAAGGATTCTGTGACAGAATGGTGGTCACCACATTATCATCTTCATGGAAAAGCGTACAGAGCAGCAGTAAAAGCGACTGAGCATTTCTTAATTGGCAGTGGTATTCATAGTTATCACATTTTTGTTATCATTATACATGTTATATTGATGTTATTAATGAACAGTATTCGGTATAAATTTATGCTGCTATTTTACTGATTTATTTCTTTGTTGTTATTTTTTCACCCATTTGATGTCCCTCTTACGTCTTTCCCATATGTATGCACACTTACATGGACCTTTGTTCATGTATTTAGCTGTCGCTTTTTTTTGGTTCCAATGTTCCCACTTCTATGATTTAAAATTTTGTATGTAAGTATCATTTAAATTTACAGTAACTTCGGTATTTAGTTATTTATGAACGAAAAGGAACTTATTATTTTCAGATATCTAAATTTCCTCTGCTATTCAATGTTACTTTTACTAATAATACACAAGTTGTTAAATTATCAAATAGTCAAAATTCAATTTAATTAGAAAACATTTGAATACAAATCTTGACAATATCAAATTCTAAACTATATTTATTGTAAGAATTGGTAAAACCCTAAATGGCTAAAATGTTATAATGTTTTCTTCTGTAAACATCCAATGCTTGTAGTAAAGACATTGACAAAAAGATTTTTATGGTATGAACGATGCAACACGACCATGTTTTTGATAGGGTAGCGGACTTATATTATTAGGAGTCAATATATTTATGATGTCAACGTCTTTTATCCAGCTATTATACATGTGATATCTGATTATTTTAATTGTCTCGCTTTACAAATTGTTAAATGGCTCTTGCTAATCGTAATCCAGTATAATACTTAATAGCCTCTTTCTTAAAAATAAATAAAAAAAAATAAATAAAAAACGCCAACAATAAACACATTATATTGTTCTGAATTATTCAAGGTGCAAGAAATACAGTTATAGATTATGAAGAAAAGATTTTGCGCCCTTTTATTTATCATAAGTTATATGAAAATACTGTCTCAACTTTAAATAAACTTGAATTTCATGTGGAAAGCACTCAGTTGCCCCCCCCCAAAAAAAAAAAAATCCAGCTGCCTGAAAAAGGGCCCATTTGGACTAAAATGTTATGGCCATATACTAAAATGTCTAGAGGAGGGCAGCTAATACAGATTGTTTCAGCTTCCATTGATACCCAAGATACTTCTTTTTTATAGATATGGGAAGTTATTCCGTATATTCAGAGAAAAAATGTTAAAGTAAGTGAGAACCGAACCGTCAATCAAAAACGAACAATCCAAGGACAATGGCAACATCAGAAACAAAAAAAGAAAAAACAGAGACACAACATGAGTACGGCACAGAAAAGAAAGAAAATGAAGACACACACAAAGATGAACAACACGGACCCAATAAAAAACATGGGTGAGATCAGGTGCACCGGTAGAGTTAGCATCTCCTGCTTCTTATAAGACACCCGCCGTGTTGAACATGTCAAATCCGGTACAGGAAACAACAATTAAGCTTTAGAGGGAAAGATCTGTTGTCATCTGGGAAACAGATATCCCATAGCGGTCCACAAGACGGTGATGTCGACCATAAAACGTCTGGAAGGATGACTTCAAGTTTTGGGTAACATACCCTTGTTGAAGTAGCCAATTTGTGAGCAACCGTGCTCTATCAAGGAAGTCACTGTATCGAACACAGGTTCTTGAATAGCGAATGAGCTGGGAGATGTAAACTCCATATGCCGGCGCTGTTGGGATGTTGCTACAAAGAAGAGGAAAGTTTACTATTGCAAAGGTGAAGTCATCGCGTTTGTCGTACAGCTTAGTTTGAAGTCTATCTCTGTTGTCAATCTCAAGGTGAAGGTCAAGGAATGAGGCTGATGTAGAAGTGTCAGTGGTATCCTTAATTTCGAGCTCTTTTGGATGGATCAAATGAAGAAAATCACCAAAGCGAGGGTTGTTTAGTGAAAAAATATCATCTATATAACGGAAGCTAAAATTGAAGGATTGGGCCAGATTTTTTTTTTATTTTGAAGAAGCCCTTCGATGAATTCAGCTTCATAAGAGTGAAGAAACAGATCGACTAGGAGAGGCACACAGTTTGTGCCCATAGGAATTCCGATAGTCTGTTGAAAAACAAGTCCTCGAAACTTGACAAATATATTGTCGATCAGAAACTCGAACATTTTAATCACTTCTTCCTCTGTATATTTTTTCTCTGATTCGGAGGCATTTTTCACAAAGTAGGCTTGTTCTCTACCTACAACAATGTACCTATATCTTCGTTCACCGTTTGTACGTGAGAAACATCTATGAATTAAACCTTTCAACCGAGCATTTAGCTGTTCATGAGGAATAGTAGTGTAAAGTGTAGAGAAGTCGAAAGTTTTAATGCTGTTACAGTGTGATAATGATCTAGAGTTTAAGATGTCAAGTAGATCTTTGGAGTTTTTCAGAATCCACATTCCATTTACACCGCTTCTTGAAAGCAAGTATCACAGTATTTTTGAAGGCCCTCTTTAACAGCTGTCAAGATGGAGGTTAGCAATTTAGATATAGGTTTTGTAGAGCATTTGGCAGATCCAGCGATGTATCGTTCTTTGTATGGGCATTTATGTAACTTAGGTACCCAGTACAAAGAGGNGAGATCTGTGTCTTCATCCTTGGTGGAAATCCCGAAGGAAAGCAAAACAGATTTATGGTTCTGTAATATCTCCTCCTTTGACAGAGTAGTAGCTGCGTAAGTTGGATTGCCGTTGGAATTATCAATGCCTAGTTCTTTCTTTAAACAATTTATATTATGATTTTTGCAAATAAAAATGATATTATTTGGGGCCTTATCGGCAGGAACGACGACATATTTGTCATGAATGGGGGACAAGTAACTGGCCACATCAGCATTTTTGAAAATTGATGATGCTTTAGTTCTCATTGACCCTTGTAGCTGATTGATTCGTTTGAGAATCATTGACCTCACAGCCTTAATCCACTCTGAAAGGGAATCAAAGTCTTTACCTTGTTCACGCTTTATCCATTTTCTGGCGTAGTCCTCTACAGCATCCATAAGAAGTTTGAAATTTTGTTCCCAGTTGATGGAACGTTGTTCACGGAATTTAGGCCCTTTTGCAAGGACATCACGGAGAGACTTGTTTTCAATGATACTCAAATCTCCCGTTATGACGTGACCATAGGGACTATATCTGTTTGGTGAATCAGAACATGAACAATCGGGTGGCTTAGACTTGAGGTCGTGGTTAGGTTTTGCAATACACGTTTATGGTTGAAAATTGTAGACGCGATTGGTGAAGTATAGGTGTACGAAATGATCGGGACTGATTTGTGTTTGAAATATGGGGGTATTTTGTTTTTACATTTTTTACCTTAAAACTTATGCTAATAGACAAACATTTTTTAGCTTGCCCTGCGTTATGTATCATAGAATTCGTTCAGAACAATTTTGAAGTTAAATGAGTCGTTTTCTAGACCTTTGACTTTTTTGTGTATTCAAAGGAAAGTTTGGGTCATATAATTTGAAATTTAAATTATTTACAATTTATATACTTTTTACATGCAGACTATTTTTAAAACCATACATTCCTTTACAATTTTTCGCTGTATTTCTTGTTGTGTGAAAAATACAAGAACAGATTTAATGTTGTAAAGTGTTCTATGTTTTTTTTAACTTTATTGGAACATTAATTTATTCTTTGAAACAATGACAGTAGAATACCGAAGGACCAAAGGAGAGTTATTTACCAAAATCGTTATAAGACATGACCAAAACGAAAACACCTAAAAAATTACGTTGGACAGCTACAAAGCACGGAAATAAAACAACATTCAAACCCAAAGCACTCTTATTGTGAAATCCCATGAAACTGAGTGACATCAGGTGCTCCGGAAGGGTAAGTGTGTTCATATTCTCCTCTGTTAACAGAACCCGTCACATGGTTTAGTGAGGAAATTTTTCAAAACAATTTTAAATTACATCAGTGTCGAATATACTACAATAATCCAATGGCTTTTGTCTACTTCTAGGTACTGGTGTTTTGCATACAATAGGACAGAAAAAATTTGATCGTTTATTTCATATTAAGACCAGAGATGACGAATCCTTGGCATTTGCTGTTGATTTCTCAGGTTCAATGTCGGACGACATCGCTACAGTTAAAAAAATGATTACAGAACTTGTGTTCAGTACAATGGGATCTGCCAACGGACCGACCAATTATGTTCTATCGTTGTTCAACGATCCAGGTATAAATGTGTAAAAACGATAATTGAGTTGATTAAAAAAGAAAAACATGAATTTTGTGCAATGAATACACCTTTATATTTGAAATTATATGAAGTAATTTTCGGCCAGGTTGCACAGAGTGTAGATCCAGGTAATGGTATTACAACTGTCGGTGAGGGAGGTATACTGTGGGAAGCAGTGGTTGGGGAAAATGGGATACACATTTCGTAAAATATATTCTTTCTACGGTTTAAACTTATATCTTTGACACTTCATAGAATTTTATATATATATGTCTTTAAAAAGTTTCCCTATTTTTAAAGATTATGGAACTTAATAATAATTATTGAAATTTTTAAAAGAGGTTTCCTTTTTATAAAATGAAATCGCCCTACAGTTTTCAATTCAGATCTTTGAAACTTTTAAGAATGTTTCTAATATTTCAAAAATGTGTACTTGACTTTATAAATGGTGTCGAAGTATATTCACATTTCAACAAACTTTAAGCAAATAATATAATATATTAATCGAGTAACAACAATTATTTGACGACAAAATTCAACAAGCAAGAAACAAGTTGAAAACTATTTGCGCGCGAATTTACAACTGACGCCTACCTAATGAGACAAGGTTATTGAGCTTATTATGCTTGATAGTCGTTGGAATATATACCTATATATATAGGTTCAATATCATTGTTATAATAAATTGCAATAAAAACTAATATTTTGATCGTTAAAAAATGGTTTATTTCTCAAGATTTCTGTCGAATACAATATTAGACTAAAATAAATAGGATAATAATAAATGATTTTCAGTTTTACATGTAACAAGAATTTTTAGAAGAATTCAGAAGAAGACACGCACAAACTATTCGGCAAAACATAAATAATACGTAAAGGAATATTTTTGGGGCCTCAATTGATATCAAAGCTAAAAAAAATTCCGTATCAAAGGATTATTAACCCACTCAATTTCTGTATTTCTTTGAAATGCCTTTACCAAGTAGGACCATTGCGGTTTACAGTTTTTCCGGTGGTTTAACACCTGTTTAGATTTTTTTGTCCTTTTGATTTCGGTTCTTGACGATTTTGTTTAGTCATTATGTTATTATCCTCATAAAGGTAAAACGAATAACAAAATACCGAAGTTTCTGTTAATTTATTTTCTACATATAGGCATTTTGACATCTTATATCTCATCAGTGCAAACCAAAAAAAAATTGGAAGTTCATTAACCGAAAAATTTGTAAAAGCTGATAGAGAACAAAAACCAAAAAGATCTAAATAGAAAAGCCAAAATTTAGCCAAGGACAGAGCTATGCATGATGAAATGTGGATTTTTCGCATTACTGTGTACTTTTATATGTTCTTCACTCTTTTTTAAGCTTAAAGTTTTAAATTATCTTCTCAAAAAGACTATTGTACAAATATTCAACAAATATCCAATCCTGTACATGTGCATACCAAATAAATTTTAATGACAAGACGTCCAATTATATTGCCACAAATTGAAGTTAATTGATAGTTTGGTCAATTAAACATTAATTATTAGTTTATTGAAATAAAATTCCTGATATTCACTTACTTCAGAAAGCCTGCATGCGGATTATGTCTATACAAGTGGATTTGATATGATAAATGAAATAAAATCAATATCTGCAAATGGAGGAGGCGACTGTCCGGAATATGCAGCAGCCGGTATATTAAAAGGTAATCGATGTAATTACTACACACAGTTCAGTATGTTTTTAGATATTAAGTATGTTTTATAATATACATATAACACAAATATGTTGAAGTTGCATTTAAGTAATATGAGAGAGTTTGGCTAGAATCGATTCAATTAATGAATGCATGCTTGAACACTGCAGATATGTCAATTTTGCAGTCCCTAAATTCATTAAAACAGAGTTGATATTCTGAGTATCCAATACAATTCAATGTCAGATTGAAGAGATGAGATCTGATATTTTCACGAAATACGACTCCCATCAGGTATATTCGATAAATTAATAACACACACACACACACACACACACACACACACACATATATATATATATATATATATTTAAATATAGCCATTGTCCTCAATAAAGTTTTCACCATATACGTTATGAAGAATAACTCTACGGATATGTAATAATAGTGGCCAAAATACATTACAAAAGCACTTTTACAACGCTTCTATTGTGTATCTTCATCTTTACAGAAAGTGCGACTCTTAAAAAAAAACCTTCTCAAAAATAAGTGTTAGAACTTGACTTTAACCGGTTGGCAAATGTCAAACAAAGTTACACCCACATCTAAAAAATGTTTTGATAATGTTAGTGGTTGCCTAGGACTGGGAGAGAAATATAGTTTCTACAAAGTGACCCAGTTTATTATGAAATTTTCTGACATCAGAGTAAAATTAATTTTGCAAATGTTTGAAAGGTTAGGATAGCAAAGCTTTTAAACATTTTCCAAGTCATTTAACAAGAAATGAAATATTTCATAATTAACATGTTTGACCTATAATAAATGTTCCTTTTATGACATGCTATGACCGATTGTAAACTACAGAAAATAGTATTCCAAACATGCTTGGCGAGAAATTTCATAAGTTTCATAAATTGTTCTCCCATTAGTGAGGATAATAAATAACATAAGAAAATTACAATTTTTTTTATTGATAAGTTAATAAAAACCAAACTATTAATTTATCTCTGTTCTCCTTTATAAAAGAATACCCAAATATTTCATAAATGGGGAACTGCTGATTCCACATAGTAATTCCGAAGCAAACTAAAGAACTGGCATTTAAAAAAGAAACGCAAAATCTATTTTTATCTATGTCTTAGATTAAAGGTTTGTATCAAATTCGTTATTCGTGACTCACAATCAGAGAACAGCTCCTAGAAATTACTGTTTACCGGAACTACGTCAGGGGTGAGCCCGTGTGCCTCTTTTTTATGTCTCGTGTCTTTTTTTGTTCTCATTTTAGCCATGTCTTTTGATTTTTTTGTTCTAGTTTTTGCCATGTCTATGGATTTCATTTCTGTTAGTAGAAGCCAGTTTTGATCACGCGGATAACTACTGCCGCTATTTTTGCTTTGCATTCATCACATGCCATTGGGAAATGATATGTCCAACGTAAAGTATCGTAGCTTAGATCAAGAAACATAGTAAAGATGAAACTACTCTAATTTTAACAAGCCATTCGCAAATTGCTACTTTGTCACTTTTTACTAAGTGAATGCATAAAAACAGATATATATAGATATGAATCAAAGTTTAATTAAAAACGTGGATGATGAGTCATTTGTAGAATATGTGAGTAACGATATATGCAAACAAAGATGCTATACCACAAGTTGGTCTTATTAAAAAAACCTTCTGAGTCTGTAATAAGGCGGCTTGATAATACTGGTTTGCTTTTAAACAGATTTCTTAAGAAAATATTCATTTTCGAAAATATTTTCATTGCACCAAGTCATGAATATTGCTGTTGACAATTTTTTGGTTGTTTCCTTGATTTCCATAGGGAAAACACATTAAAAGTTTGAATACACATGCTATTTTTTTTGCCATTCTCAAAACCCTTCTTCTTCATCAGTCATACCCGATAACGCATAGATACATGCTATATTCATTTTCTGTGTGTTAAAACAGAAAACCTTTATTACAAAAAACTATATTTCATTTTATTTCACTGCTTTAAAGCTATAGATTTAGCGATAAATGGTTCAACGGTTCTGGTTTTCACTGATGCGAGCGCAAAAGACGAAGATCGAGCCTCAGAAGTAATAGCAGCAGCTTCGACAAAAGACATCAAATTGATATTTCTACTAACAGGCACCTGTTCCAAAAGGAAAAAACGAGAAATAGTCTGTAAGAAATTAGTTGATATTTTGGCTTCATGATCCACAAGTATACTTAGACAACATTTATGTTCGCTTCGGCACCATTGTTTATCATCAGGTCATTGGAATCCCCATGGGTACTAATTGTGCACCTCTGATTGCAGACCTTTTTCTGTTCTGTTACGAACGGGAATTCATGAAAAAACTACAAAATGGAACTGTACCAAATAGTGATAAACTTATTTCTATTTTCAA
>MJUU01003431.1:7118-17854 GCA_002080025.1 Modiolus philippinarum | reverse complement strand
AAATAAATAATTTGTTCGCTAATCATGTTTATATAAATGTGAGCATACTATACAGGACGTTAGATTTAAGTATAACAACAAAATATCACTTAATTATTTCCACATATAGTTTGTTTAAATTTGAAATATTAAAAAATTTTTATTGGATTTACTCATTATCATTTCATTACTAATAAACGATACTTTTGAAGGAATTCAAACTAAAACTTAATGGAACTGACTCTAGTGGATATCCATTTTCTAGAAAGATATCAACAGCATTTCAACCTTCATTTGTAGAGTTAACAATTACAGCCCAAAGTAGTAAGTAATAATTCGGAATATGTAGCTTTAGAAATGTGTACTACAACAAATAACATACGATTAGTATGGAAAAATGTAATTTTTGTCATAATCTCATTGTATTTAAATGATAGATATCGTGTAGTTAACATATACAAAATAAGCTTGCATAGTCGAAAAAGATAATATTGATTCTATAAAAAGAACTTACCTATACTCCTAAGAACATGCTTTTTCGATGACTAGGCCAAAATAATACACAGATATTCAAAATTTCCGCAACATTGTAATCGGCAATATAATTGTTGATTTTTTTTGGTAGGAAACCAGCAATTTATTAACTTCTTTATTCCAGTAGAGTAATTCTTTAATAAGATTAGTTGAATCTCTTACGTTTCTGGTAAACATAAGAGATTTGCCATGGCAATATTGACAAGCAATGAAATATATTTGCAACAAAATAGATTAACACATAAAAGTTGCATACATGTGCAGGTGTTTTGACGTTTTGCAATGCTTTCGACAGACTTGAAATTGAATTTTGAATCATCCCGATTTTCAACAAAAATTTGATTATCTACTAGTTTATGCTTTCTTTATATGTATTACCCTATAAGTTAAAGACATTATTAATATTACCGTTCTTACTTTTTTCTAACCAGTGATTTAGCTAATAGTCTCTAGGGTAATTTTTTTATTAAAATACGCTGGATTACAACAAATTATCCTTTAACAACCATACTTTAAGAAATCCCCCTTTATAAGACAGCTGGCCAAATGAAAACCACAATTTTATTTATATGAAAAAAGAAAGGAAATGGGGTTAATGTCAAGGAGACAACATCCCATCTCCAGGTTATAGCAACCCAAAACAAAGCATTTGGGGTTCACCGTACGGTCTTCAACACAATGGAGAACCTCACACCATATAGCAAGCCCTAAATGGCCCCATACACGATCTGTAAAATATATGAACTTATTGATTGCTTAAGGATGTTCGCTGGTCAAATTTAAGATAACAAGGGCTTCAATTAAATGTGATTTTTTTGTTTGAAAATTGAAAAAGAAGAAATTCAAACCAAAAAAATGATAGGTCACAGATGTAATTTTTAAGATAGAAGTGTTTAAAAAAAATGGCGGGAAACTGCATTTTCCATAGGTTTAACACCAATGTTTATAAAATAATGAATGTGACAAAATAACACTAATTGAATAAAATTTTGTCAGAATGCTGCAAAAGATGTATAAGTGAAATTATGGGAAAAAAATTAGGGGCTCGCTTGGCAAAAACTTATTAAACTTTAAAATGGATAAAACCAGAGAAATCCGAAAATCTGACAAAAATCCATCAGCATGACCAGCGAACATCCTTAAAGGGTAATTGATTGCTTTAGGGGCTAGACCTAGGAGGTCTAGCCCAGGTAGCCTAGTAGGAGATAACTCTGTTTTTCACTTTTTTTATTACTTACACAAACAAATAGCATCATTACAATAGGTATTATCAAAATTTTTAAATTATGAAAAATTTTCCTCACAGCAAATAAGTATTAATTTTGTCATGAAAAAAAATACCCAACATCCAGTTATTTATAAAGAGTGCATTTAGTGCATTTTACTCTACATTTTTGCATGCTGTCCTAAGATAATGAAAATATGTAAAAGCCAGATTTCTTCTAAGGGAGGAAATTTATAGCATAGATTCAGCAATTTTATTGATTTTTACCTACTTTATTCTAAATTAAGAAAAAATGGGACGGTAGAATTTTCTAAAATTTTAATATATCTTATATATACTAGTTTTCTTTCTATTCTCAGTTTTTGGTGGAAATTAAACGACAGATTTTTACATGAAATGTTCAATAGTGATCAAAATATAGTACAATTTTCAGCCTATACTATTCAGAACACCCATGTTCTTCAGTTCAATCTAGTTAAATTTACTATCATTATTCATGCTAACTTTCATACATGTCTAAACTACAGAATTTTGCATTTGAAATAATTTAAAATCGAATACAGATTTAATTAGAGCCAATTTTATACACCACAATCAAGTCCTGAACGGACAAAATAATATGAGGAAACATGGTATCTTTGATGACCACTAGACATAAAACGGGACGGTAAAAATTGTTGAAAATTGCTGAAAGTCGACATGAACATGTGTAGTTTTAATCCTGAAAATATTAAGAAAATTAAACGAGTGGAAAATTTTAGGCTTCCCAAGGTCTACTCCCTGAAAGGCTTGTCAGTAATATATATCATTTATATTTTGATAAACAAATAAAGGGACATGGAGTAAATGTAAATGGGACAAAATCCCTATAAATGCATGGTAAGATTAAGGAAATGTCACAACGCTTTCATTGATGTTCTTAATCTCAGATAAAAGTAAGTTTAAATCACAATAACAATGTACCGAAATTGCAGTTAATATTTAGTATTTCGATAAGATTTGTCAGTTTATATCAAATTAAAGTCATCCAATGTGCGAAGAACTGCATATTAAATTAAATGCAGACCTAAGTTATGAATATTCACTTTTCTTTGTGAAAAAAAAAATATCATATTGAAGGAAAAGTTAAACGCAATCTAGGTTAAAACGTGCGACAAATATAAAATTTGATTGATCATGTTAATGCTTTTTTTTCAGGTGAAGTAGTCGTTAATCAAGAGGCACAGATCTCTCATGTTGTAAGAAACGTTGGCGGTAATTCCAAAACTTATCAGATATCTATTACAGACAGCCATGGATTTGTTTTATCCCCATCCGATAGAGTGTACACTCTGGATGGAGGAGAAAGCGCAAATGGAACATTTACTTTAAAACCAACAGCAAGCTCTATTATAATGTAAGATATAAAATAACTAAATACTGATTGAAGTTGCTGTAAATTCAGTTTGTGCATATGGCCATTTCGACAACCTATGTCTCTTCAGTGCAGAGTAAAGATAAAAAAGACTAGAGTTAGAAGTCTACCTAAATTGGGTTTTATTCGAATGTTGTTTTTTAAAGTATAAGGAAACGGGATGGAGAAAGGGGAGGTCTGGGTACCAAGCATTTTACGGATATGGAGTAAATAAACATGAGACCATAACACATATGTTTACTCAAACTGCAATAATTTAAATGAGCTGTATGGCCACTTCGGAAACTCAATTCCCTATCAGCAGCACTAGAACCTAAACAAAGGAAATCCATAATTTCAAAAAAAGCTTTAAAATGCATAAAACCAAACGAAATCCAAATAATCAGTAATATCAATTATTGCTAAGGACAAAACTACGATGGAGGGAGTTAATTCTTAGGGTTTAGAATTTGCATAAATTTAGATAATAGTAATTGAAGAAAGTATACACATGAGATATTATCTCATGTACAAGTACACCATATCTAAGAAAAATAAAGAGCATACATCTCTACCACGGGGAATTGTTTACTAACTCCACACTGCAATAAAAGACAAACTTCTGTATTAAAAATTTTACGAAAGGATATGGAGTAAATGAACATGAGACCATAACACATATGTTTACTCAAACTGCAATAATTTTAATGAGCTGCATGGCCATTTCGGGAATTAATTATTCCTCATCAGCAGCACTAGAACCCAAACAAAGGAAATCCATAATTTCAAAACAAAAATGTTTAAAATACATAAAACCAAACGCAATCCGAATAATCAGTAATATCAAATATTGCTAAGGACAAAACTACGATGGAGGGAGTTAATCCTTAGGGTTTAGAATTTACATAAATTTAGATAATAGTAATTGAAGAAAGTGTACACATGAGATATTAGCTCATGTACAAGTACACCATATCTAAGAAAAATAAAAAGCATACATCTCTTCCACGGGGAATTGTTTTACCAACTCCACACTGCAATAAAAGACAAACTTTAAAAACATTAAAAACAATGAAAAAGAAACCGGTATAACCCTACTGCTGGCTTTTGCTAGTGTCGGTACCAAGTCCGCTTGTTATTTACCATTGTCTCATTTGTGTTTTTGTAGTGCAATCCGCTTGTGGATTGTGGCATGTGATTATAGTTTCCCGCTATTTTAGGTGTTAAATATCACCCTTTTTTCGTAATTATAAGAATTTAGCTATCCACGTAACATTCTGACCTAGCATGAAATTGTAATGTAAGTAAGTATTGAAATGTAATAATTGGTAAGAATATCAGTGCCATTCTTTATATGGGCAAAAAAATCCACAGTTATGATATCACGGGTCTTTTCCGATGCAGATGATTTTTTTTGTCGACGAAAATTGCAATCATTACCGAGGCTATTTCAGAAAAAAAAGATGCAACATATTTGCTTCACATCGTATTTTTATTCGGTTCTTCAGAGTGTATATTTGTTCATAGGCAGTCAAGTAAACGTTTCTTGGCTTCAAGCTGGTTTTAATGGTTTTTTTTACTGAAATGGTCACAATTACGTTAGAATGTTACCTTAAAAATTAAAGTACCTTTAAAAAACCGTTAATATCTAGAATTTCTTTTTAGTCAGTTACAAAAAAAACCGATGTTGCATAAAAACTGTAAATTTCGTTATGCTGTACACTTGTTTCAAGGAGTTACCTCTCATCAGCAGCATTAATATCAAATAATATGGAAATTCATAACCCAAAAGTTTTCACAAAAGAAGTACTCATTACCAAAACAATCGAAATGGGAAGCCAAATCAAGTACCAAGGACATAAGTCCATGGGCTAGATATGGCTACCGTGCACCCCCCCCCCAGGACCCATCCCCATAATTTTTTTTAAGGTCTTTTATATGTTTATTTTGAGATTTTAAATGTTAACAAGCAAAATGTTGGGATGGAGCTGAGATTGAGGGGTATTTTTAACCTCGGGTAATTAAATTTTGCGTATTTCGGATTTTACACAAGTTTTGCCTTTCGTGTCTCTGGAAAGGGTATAAGATCCCGCAAAATGGCCAAAATGGGGTATCAACGGAAAGATCATGGTTTTAGCTTTACAATGATACCATGGAATTGATTTTACTTTTATATATGTGTTGAGCAGAGCTAAAAGTGTAGCCCTCCCCTACATTTTTTTTGGCGTAAATAGCTCAAATCTTTACTATCTCATTTGTATATTTTTCATAAGAAACCCCCAATTATCATTTATTGTATAGTTTTGTACTTAATTGTAAAGCATTCATAAGAAAATGATGCTTTTCATATATTATTTGTCTTTCATGATTAGAAAAATAATGACATAATAGGAATTATCGAAATTGTTGAATTTATTGAAATTTCTAAGTTTTTCTGGTCTCAATAATCAAGAAATGAAAATTTATGGCTCTGCTAAATATATTTTACGTTTTCCACATATAAACAATGGAAATCTAAAAAAAATGACCCCCCCTCTTGTGTAGTACAGCAGCTGATCGGAAATTTGAAAACTGCTGGCTGCTCTCAGTCATCATCGTCGCTTTCAATGTCATCACTGTCGTACAATGAAAACAAAATCCCTTCAAACTCATCATCTTGTTCCTCTTCCTCGTCATCGGAATCTATCTGACTTGCATTAGAATCCCCCTGCAATACGTCTGCAAGACGTTGTGGAACGAACTCACCCTCAAACCAAAGTGGTTCAAGTAACGTATCTGCAATATGCCAGCCATGTACATTTGAAGGAACTGGTATATTTGGTTTTGCAATATGTGCCAATTTCCATATACCAACTTGGTAATTTACTCTCCGGATATGTTGTTCTAGACTTTTTTTTACACGGAGGTAACATGCTGATATCAACGTTACGTTTTGAATCAAACGTATTTGTGGAGGTTGACACGCACTTAAGACGAATATTGTTGTGTCGCAAATCATTCACTGACGTAAATCTGGGCTTTCCGTAAAGAGCACAAGTGAATATTTCAAGTTATCTCCCATGAATCGCCTAATTTTGAAACCATGGTTAGGAATGTCTGGCTTTTTTTCATTACTTTAATGGGCTTAACCTTGCCGATTCTCTTGAAAGCACTTGTACTATCACATCGTGTGAATGCGTGTAATCCCATTAGGGAAGTGCAGTATTCTTGACCAAAGCTTTCAGCGAGATGTGTAATATTAATCAGTCTCTTTCTGTTTCCTGTGCCAGTATCGAATAATATAGTAATGCCCCGCATGCATAGGGCATAATGAAAAAAAATGAATTATATATATCACTATCTGGACTTTTGATTCTGACATACTCGTACCCATGTTTCAAACCATACAAGCAGTACAAAATCACGCGACTGTCAGTTTCCTTTTGTGATGAACAGAGTTCTTCAACTTCAGTTTTAGTCACGGTATTACCATTTTCACTTGATAAATGAAATGCATGTTCACCTGAGACAATAATCACGGATTTTGACTTCAATTTTACTGCCATTGAATCACTAGACCAAACATCAACTAATAGATCTATGAGCTGCTTCTTATTTTCGTCGTTTGTAAGAAACGTCTTCCAGTCTGCTGGCTTTCGAACATTGGCCCCTTTTATGATGAGCTTTTCGCCGGTACCTCTTCTTTCTCGTTCCATAGATTTTACTGAGTTTTCTAGGTACATATCTGTACTAAATACAGTATCAGATGATCTCACTGAAATATCAAAGATTTCTCGCAAATGGATTTGAAGGTCGACGGCAATTCCTTTAAGTAGTAGAAAACTGCATTTCCATCTTGCACAACTAGTGTTTTTGCATCGACAGGGACCTTTTCATCAATAACATCGCTTGTGAGAAAATGGAACCCCTTTGATTTGTCCGTTTTGTTAAGTAGGCCGTCCGGAGTTGCAATGCTGTAAGGAACGGGCGTTAGAGGGTATGCCATTAGTTCTTTTAAATCTATTCGCAGATCATCACATTGAGATCGAATCAGTAGTTGGAAAGCGATATTGCTTTGCTGCTTATATTCCAGTACTTTGTTGTTAGAAGTCTTTATCTTCATTGTCTTACTCATTGACGCAAAAGTCTTCAAATTCTGTCGTTTGATTGGCTCGAAAAAGTTTTCGTTCTTCTTTAGTCTGTCTTTTATAAATGCTCTCTTTTCGCGCTCACCGATTGCCTCAGATTTGAGAACATCAGACTCAACATCCTGACTGGCTGCTGCAACAGATGATATACAATATAACTTTGTTTTATCTTCTGTGTCAAAAGGATTAATAAACCCAAGGACTGTTTCGGCAGCAGTTACAACACGTTTTTCTCCATGCGAAATTTCAGTTGCTCTCAAATCACGATGCATATTACCTGCGTAAGTATCTAGCAACATATCAGCGAATTCCAGCGTGATCTTCACGAACTGTGCTCTTTCGTGAGCAGTGCGAACCCATCTTTGACATGAATCGTAATTGCTCAAAAGACCAGACAAACCAGCACTTCCACCTCCGGCTCCGCCATGAGATTTTGAGTGCCTCATAAAAGTTTCCTCAATAGTTTTATCTACAGCACAACGATTACCAGGAATGAAGGATCTTGCTACACTAATAGCACCTCTTTTCAACAAATCAGTTGCACCTGGATGTGATTCATCAAGGTTGGCCAAAAACACAGAGAAAAACGTCAAATATCTTGCATAATTTTGTCCACCAAAACTAAAGAACAGCTTTCAATAGCTGCATCACAATCCAAACATGATCCAGATTAGACATCCAAAATTGGGCTGTCTTTCCCAATCCACCATTCCTTACATCTTCTCTGAAGCTAAGAAAATCTTGTAAATATCTATGACATGAGCTGTCCGATAATACGGCATCAAGGGATGAAGAACATGGTGAATCAACGAAATCCTTTTAGAGAGTCAGGCCATCTTCCGACATACTTTCAAAAGGCCTGCTTTCGCCTCTGGTCACAACACAGAATTCTTCGAAGAGTAATCTTTCTAACGCTTCCATCAACGACTTGTGACAGATAATGGCTCTATTATAATGTTTTCCTGTCAAAACCCCTGATATTGATCCAGAACCAACAAGACTCGATTCCAGCAGAACATCTGAAAATCCACTTCCTGCCATTTTCTTCCCCAGCATTTTTAGATAAGCACAGATGACATGAAACGTGCCAGTCATTACAATGTGATTTCTGTATTTCTCTGGTTCGTTCCATAAAAGAGGATATGCTTTCATACATACCCCCAGATCAAATGTGGTAATGCAGTATTTTTGACCAACTTCTCGGGCACCTTCCTCTGAATAAGGAAGGCATTCCTGGACAGTTTTGTAATCTGTAATTGGCTGGTTTATAACAGGATAGTAATCTATTGTTGTTAGACGGCGTGGTGTTTTGCCAAACAATGAAATATATCCAGCCCAGCCAGGTAATTCTTGGCCATGTGTACAAGATAGATAACGAGCAACTATCAAAACGAGACCTTTTAACATCTCCTCGGAAAAGACAAGGGCACTTCCAGGAACATCAGACAAGGTAACTTTAAAATTTGGACTTTTTCTCTGGGTAACATAACACTCAGGCGGAACTATCTGACTTTCAAGTTGAAGAGAACGACGACCAGATTTTTCCAATGACTGAATCACTGGTAAGAAGCCACCAACATTTTCATCAGAATCACCACAAAAGTCTTGCATCATGATGCCATGCGCAGTGTGAACGGATCACATGCCTGTCAAATCATTGAGAAGTTGGTCAAAATTGTCGAAGTCCGAATGAAAAATGGACGGAACAATGGATATCTGACTATTTCGGGCGACAACAAGCTAGAAGTGTCATTTACTACCTCTCCCATGGCTGTACCTAATTCTAAAGCAAATTAATAAGTCTCGCAGTGGCCAAGTCTATTAAAAAGAGTAGTTAATTCGGCACTACGAAACCAATGTCGAATGGTCATACTCAGGAGAATGTGTTTTTTTTAACTTCCACTGACCATGTGTCACTGCCCTACAGATGTCCTGGCTGATTGACTCGATAAGTCGGAGGGTTTTGCTGGATACTTTTGATGTGCCACCTGTAAAAAAGGATGGCTAAAAATTTATTCAAGCTACTTTGAATATTAAGAATTGCCTCAGACAAATATTTTGAAGTAGGTGGCCACGGCAAAATGTCATCATTTTGGAAGGCCTCACTTACGTCATTTCGAATTTGCATGGCACATTCCTTCACTTGGTCTGCAGTGCCAAGCTTATAAGCATACTGAATGGCCAGTGCAAGGTCAGTATTAGCACTTGCTACAAGATCAGAGGAGAACCTGCCATGTCTCTTCATTTTCACAAAAATGAGTGAATCTGGAAACTTCTTTAACAAAGAACTTTTAAGATTTTCACTTCTGTAATTTGGATTTGCATACGGCGTCATGGCGATTTGATCAATATACAGCTGGCGCAAGTCGCTCAATTTTAACACTTTCTTGTTTTCTAATATTTCTTCCCCAACAAAGTCGGAAACAACAAGAAAGGCCTCCTTGTGGGCATTTTCAAGATCAGCTTGTCGCTGTCTCTGTTCTTCACTCGAACTTCGCCAATATTTGGGATCACGTATGTAGTTTTTCCGACAAGATCTATGATACTGTGCCTCACATGCAAATAGATCAAGTCCTCTTATCCTTGTTAGGAGACCTTTAGCATCAGTATCTAAATGTTCTTCCTGTGGTTTAGATAGCCGATTTAAATTCATGGTGAACCTTTGATAACAATCTCTATGGTACCCATGGACATTGGAGATTTCTGCAGGGATTTGATTGCAAATATCTGTCATCCTAGATGCAGAACTTACTGGCTCCCTAAGCCGAGAATCACGGACAGTAAGCAATTTATTGAATGTCCTTTCATTCAGATAGATAAATTGATCACTGTTCGAGTTTTCATAGTGTACAACAAACACTTGATCTAATTTGCGTTTCTTTTTCAAAGGGTTCATTATGTAAATTAAACAACTGCTTCTGCAGGGGAAAAAATAAACAAACAGAACAATAATCTAATAAAATCTAATTAAAAATAACAAAGATCTAGGAATAAACAACTATTTAAAGCAACTTCGAAGTCGAGCAAGCAAAGAAAAAGTTTGCGGATTTTTTTTTCAACACGCCGATTTACTAAATATTGCCAACTTTACTGAAAATAGCATTTCTTTTGAAAATCCCAGAAAAAGACAAAACAAAAGCACTAGAATGATCTAGTCTAACACCAATAGTTTTAAAGTAACGGAAAATCACAATCAAAAGGAATATTTTGCATTCTTGTACTTTTAATCTTATCAGAAAATAAAGATTTCAGTAATTTTAGCAAAATTTTGTAGGGGGAGGGCAAGAATTTAAAGTTCTGCTCAACACATATATAAAAGTAAAATCAATTCCATGGTATCATTGTAAAGCTAATACCATGATCTTTCCGTTGATACCCCATTTTGGCCATTTTGAGGGATCTTATACCCTTTCCAGAGACACGAAAGGCAAAACTTGTGTAAAATCCGAAATACGCAAAATTTAATTACCCGAGGTTA
>MJUU01003430.1:0-53788 GCA_002080025.1 Modiolus philippinarum | reverse complement strand
TGTGACTGAAAGTATCGTGTCCAGGGATGGGGATGATATCATTCTGTTGATGTTCATGAATTACAAACCGAACAAGAAAACACCGAAAGTCATATTGAATGCTAGTAACAATAAAACCTATATTGAAGTGCCTGCTGATAACAGAGAAATATTTTGGAGAAGGGTGATAGCTGGAATAACAACATGAAATAATTGAACCATAAACATTTAGTTTATAGTGTTCCAGGTGAAATATCGGGATAGCTTTAGTCGTCTTGGGTTGTGTCGTTCCAATTTTTCGTGAAAAATATCTCTGCAACTACAAATCACAGCTGTTTAAAATTTTGTATGCGACTTAAGTATGGGGATTCCATGTTGCATTATTTCAGGTCTATCGGACATCTACTTCCTGTTAACCGACTTGGGGTATTTTCAGTACTGTTAATGGTGAAGAGTTTCATAACACTCTTCGCAGCATTTACGATTCGCAGCCATTTGAAAACATTTGTATGTGACTTTAGTATGGGGTCCCATATTACACTTTTGGAATTCAGGTCTGTCGGATATCCACGTGACTTACAAATAATTGTGTTTCCCTGATCAAATTTTACTGGCAACAGCAGGGCAGGCTACACACGTGTCCATGTATTTCTGGACACATTGTAATGTTCTGATTTTTTTTGCTCTTTTGTTGTTTTGTAATTGTAATAACATGTTTATTGGTTTATATAATATGCTTACATTAAATTAACAATGAAATGAATGAATATGAAGTAAATGCAGGTGAGACAAAGTCTCTATAAATACATGGCAAAACCAAACAAAGAGAACAATAACATCGGCTAATGACGTATCAACGTAGGAAAGAAAAAAAAATTATATTTAGGTTTTATATAAACATGGCCTCATATTACAAAGATTTTTAAAAGATCAAAAATATAAATGACTGTCGACATTAGCAATAAAGTTCGTTCCTGGTATTGTCGTTTCTTGGTAGTTTTTTATATATCAATTATCATATTATTTTTGGAATCTAGCTAACAGCAATCGACATTGTTCTGAATGTTGTGATTTCTGTTTCTGTGCTTTGTGTCTGTCTTGCGTCGTTGTTTTTGTTTCTAGCGTCCTGTGTTCTCGTTTTTGCCCAGTCTTTGGACTTCCGATTTTTGTGAATTTCACTCCTTTGTTCCTTCGGTATTCTACTGCCGTTGTTTTTTTTTTAAGTTATTAAACTGGTAAATATCGTGTTAGTGTCCCAAGCTATGTGCTAGACCCTTTTGATTAAATAAGATCAGCAAATCAGCATAAAGTATTTTCGTTTGTTCACATGTTTTTTTTTACCTTAAATACTCCGAAAAGAAATGCCACAAATTGTCATATTCAGGATACAAATGACGATTTTCAGGAAAAAATGGTCATAACAAAAACTGACATAATTTCTGCCATATTGGTATTTTTTTAAAAAGAAATTAAAATACAAAGCAATTATAACATTAAAACGACGAGTATTATTTCCAAAGTGAAAACGAATAGGATGCTCTTTCCATATTTTCAAATTATCTAATATGTCTTCATCAGACAGATTCCATGTATAGGAAAGATCTATCTATATGCATAGGCACTTTTTCTTATTTTCCTACCCAAGGCTTTACAACATGTCTGCATTATCATAGTTTATTAATCAATATTATTATATTTTCTGCAAATTTCTATTATTATCCATTTATTTCATTGCATTTGTTAATTTTTACTAATCATTCACCCGCCTATCCCTAGCAACGTGCGTCAATGTCCAAAATTAACAACCGCTGAGCTCGAAGCTTGCAGAACTTGAATATTAACACCCGCTTCGACGTGTGGCACGTATTATTGATCATTTAGAATATAGTAAAGTGCTCTCGACCAATCAGGTAACAGGATTTCAGTTGTCTTGTGAAGAACATAAGAAATCATGTTATTACTAAAGGATTATCTATTGTATTTTACATGTTAGGGTCAATTGTTGAAAAAGCAATTATATGTAAAATAAGAAGTTGTCATTCACTCAAAAGCCAGTATTATAATATTTTCAAACAATAAATTGACTAGTCAGTATAAATCAGATAAACACAAAGCAAAATAGATTAAAAAAGAGGGTTATCACTACTTTCATAAGAAAGCAAGGATAAAACAGAGGATACAAATGGCGTTTCGGATTTAAAACCATCTTTTTTGGAAATATTTTCAAGATTTTGTGTTGAATAAGTTATCAAAAACGTAATATGTACACAAATTATGTTCTTGGCATCAGTATCTTGTGCTGATTAAATCGGGAAATTACCCCCCCCCCCCCTCTTAACGCCACAAATAATGTTAAAAAAATACAAAATGCATACCCACTGTAGCACATTTTAAGCCCCAGGTTCCATAACATTACATACTATAAATCTATTAGTCAGCATATATAAATCATCACTTTTAACTTCTGTAAGCTCCATACATTTCTTCTCCATAATGAATAACTCAATGTTTGTTACATTTATAACACCAATTTTATCACCTTCACAGTTTTTTGTAGACCTTAATGACACAAATTATGGTATGTATGGGTGAAGGCAAATCGGGTTTTAGTCTATCTATTGTGTGTCTATAATATTTGAAGGTCTTTCGATCACCACATGTGAAAGACCATACTGTAATTCTTCCGATTATTATTTTTTTTCTTCCGCCGCTCAATCCTGGAAACTACGCGACATATCATTTCGATACTTGAGGTGATGAATCGGTATTGGCTGAAACTGCGAAAACTTAGTCAAGCATATCGAGCTATTTTTAGTAACAGAGTTATCTCCCCAAAGACCGAAAACCTTGTTATCATGTTTGCACAAAAACCGTAACCGATATCAAAATTCTGATGCAGGAAAAATGTTGCACTCATCCTAAGGATGATTTGTCATGCCAAAATTTTTTTTTCGGTCGCGACCCCGGTTACGCATTTTTGACCCCTAAATATGCAAATTTCTCAAAGTTATCGGATTTCCGCCAAATTTGGTTTCCACGTAGCTGTCATGGTCCTGATTACAAATCTGGGGTGAAAAAATTTTTGGCCGCCATTCGAAATTTTGTTATCACGATATCTCGGTAACGATAAAAAATGTCTGAAAACATTAGTTTGCAAAAGTACTCCTCTCATTGATATCTCAATTTTATTCAACAGGCACGAAACTCTGCGATCAACTGTTTTTGAGTTATAGCCCTTGACGCGTTTTGATAAGTCGGTTTTTCGCGAATAACTTTTAAACCCTTAGAGATAATATAGTAAACATATATATTTAAAGTGATCAATACGAAGAGAGCTTTAATTTGAGTACCAGGTTGATAGTGATCGGTGACCTTTGACCTTTTTAGGAGATAAACTCAGAAACCATAATAGATAGCTGAAAAAGTATATCAGCAACAATGATCAACATATAAAGGGTTACATTTGTTTCTAGTAGACCGAAACTCTCAGATGACTCCCTAACGAGTTAGTGCCCTTGACGCGTGTCGGACAATGGTTTTTTACGTATAATTTTTAAACCGTTACAGATAGTATAATCAAGTAACATATCTAATTAATCAGTAAGAAGAGACCTTCAATTTGAGCACAAGGTCAAAAGTCATCAAGGTGAGAAGTCAAGGTCATAGCCAATTTCTAGTTTTTTTTATTAAAATCTTTACAATAGTAAGTGATCAAATGTATGGGAGAAAAGGAAATGCAATGCAATTACCAACCGAAAGTGACTTTCATGAAATCATGGTGAAAGACCTTGCAATTGTTCTCTGAAAAATTGACCTTTTAATTGTAATTATTTCTTGAGTACTCTACAATATTCTAAATTTATAAGAACATGATTATCCTCTTTTTTGCGATAAGTACTCGCTGACGCTCGTACTTATTCACGAAGAAAGTGATTATCATTTTCTTACATATACATAATGTTATTGTTTTAGTCATTAGAATTCTGTTATAATTTTTATTGCATTTTTTAAACACTTAAGCAACTCGGCATTCAGAATAATAAAAACATATTGCCCTTGGATGAAAATATTAGGGTGATTTACACACTCAGTGAAAAAATTATCACTCAGTATTGGGTGATAATTTTTACCTCGTGTGTTAATCTACCATAACATCTTCATCCAAGGGAAATATGTTTATGATATCATAGAACACTCATGACCTATGATGTACAAAAAGTGAAACAAGTGGATTTCATATGAAATCACACCAGCGTTTATGATTTTGTTTGAAGCTATTTCTGGTGAGGTTGAAATGAAATGTATTTCAACTAGGCAAGTGGCGAATACGTCATTTTATATATTTTAAATGACACAAAAGCCTCATGGAATTTTATTCTCTCATATGAAAGGTTAAAATGTTAGCTACCAGAGGATTATGTCGTAAACATTGAAAACTGTTCCAAACTGTAATAAAATTTGGGGTCAAATAGGTCACCTTGAAGAACTCTTATCTTGACCAAGTCAAAGAAAATGAATTAAAATCGTTCAAAATTTTATAAAAATTCATTAAAAACTGCAACGCTTTGAAATAAAGATTGATTTGTAAAATTCAATGACTAAATATAGAAATTTTGTAACTAAAATGACGTCATGTGCATCATTTTTAGAATAACCGACAAAAAGACATTCTTAAGTTTATAGTGATTTAGAAAAATGTTTTTGGCTGAGCATGTGATCAAAACAATCATAAAAGCAGTGTAATGATAACGAAGAATCTTTATATCTTATTAGCTATCCAAATAAATTCCAATATCGGCTCAAACTCGGAAGATTTGTCATTTATGACTTTTTCAAAATTATTGCCACATCGTTTTTGTTATATACATTTAAATTTGTCGAAATGAAATAGAAGGGACAACAGGAAACACCTACAATGGCTGAAAATTATAATTAGATGCCACAATCTGCTAGAAAACTACACAGGAAAAATACAAATAAGACAAAAGAAAAACGTTAACAACGATAGGAACTCGGGACAGCCGGACTTGGTACCGGCACTAGCAAAGCCAGTAGTAGGGTTAAACCGGTTTATTAGTACCCAAACCTCCCCTTTACCCCTTTTTCAATCAGAAATGTTATAATGCCATCATATGGCAATAGAGAAAACGTTTCATACTTAGATATCTAAAGTACAATGGAAATAAATTCATGTCAAATGGTAAAATCGATCATGAATAGATGACAATTTCCGAGAAATAGCATCTTAAAGGATATACAAGAGATAATTTAATAATAAAATATGAACAATAATTAACATTTAACAGGTAAAACCCCAAATACTTTTGAAATGCACAATAAAATGGAACAATATTTGAACATAATGGTATTGTGAAAATCTATCACAGGGGAAAAAAGCACACCAGAAATGATAATTCAGACTAGGTCGGACGGGAATATAGAAGAAAATCGTTGATCTATTCCCGTAAACTCCATTGTGAGTGCCATTGGGCCAGTGGTGTCAAAAATCCTTCCATTTTCACATGCACTTACGGGATGTGACACCACTTGTGCATTTTCTAATAGGAAAGAAGTCCCTGTTTATTAGCTTGTCAAAGGTCAGTCAAGTCGTTTTCATGATCTTTCTCATCTAGCAGAAGATGATGTTGACAGTGTCATTGTTGCTTCAGTGTCTCATTGGAATGATCATCTTCGGAATTGGAGCAAAGCAAAGTGTCCGGTCTTCATCTTTACTTTTCAGTAATATCTGCTCTTTTGAACATTATAGGCTGATTGTGTTTTATATTTTATATGTTGTTTTATATTTTACCTTCTTGATTGTTTACCTTTTATTTGTTATCCGTTTTACTCCGCAACAACAAACGTTGAGACTTATAGTTTTCCGGTCTATTCGTTTGTTTGTCTGTCCGTTCCACCTCAATTTAACATCCACATTTTAGGTGATTTCTCAGAAACAAGAAGTTTGATTCTCATAAAATTTTCTTAATTCATTCATCCTAACCAGTACAACATAATGTTGCATTTTGCATTTTGTCGACAAGATGCCAAATAGATATCCGTGTTATTTTCTTGTTCCTTTTTATGATTCATTGATTAGATATTTTACCTTGCAGATAATTTTTTGTTCCTTATATTTTACATTTTCAAATGTCTCTATTTCTTAAATTTTATACTCCGATGCCGATTCCTTATATTTTACCCTATAGATGTCGTCTCTATTCCTTAGCTTTTACCATTTAAATGTAGTCTATTCCATAGTTTTTACCTTTTAAATGTCGTCTCTGTTCCTTAGCTTTTACCTTTTAAATGGCGTCTATTCCTTAGTTTTTACCTTTTAAATGTCGTCTCTTCCTTATTCCTTATTACCTTTTACATTTTTATACCCCCGCGCTTTGCGGGAGGTATATAGTGTCATGATGTCCGTCCGTCCTTCCTTCCGTTCGTCCGTCCATTCTTCCTTCCTTCCGTCCGTCTTTCTGTACCCCAAAACTGGTATCCACTACTCCTCCTAAACCACTGATTGGAATTTCATGAAACCTATGCAGGAGCTTTAGTGCATACTGTAGATGTGCACCATGCATTTTGTTTTCCAATAATTCCTTTTTTCCAGATTTTTTGACATGTTTTGGACTTAGTTATTTTAGCTCAATGCAAACCATATGGTGACCACCTGGTATCCAGTACTTCTCCTAAACCGCTGATTGGAATTTCATGAAACTTATGCAGGAGCTAAATAACATATAACGTATTTTGTTTTCAGATAATTCATTTTTTTCTAGATTTTTTTAACATGTTTTAGACTTTGTCATTTCAGCTAAATGCAAATCATATGGTGATCACCTGATATCCTCTACTCCCCTTAACTCATAGATTCGAATTTCATGAAAGCTATGCAATATCTTAATTACATATTGGAGATGTGCACCATGCATTTTGTTTTCCAATAATTCTTTTTTTCAGATTTTTGACATGTTTTGGACTTTGTCAATTTAGCTTAATGCAAACCATATGGTGACCACATGGTATCCACTACTCCTACTAAACCGCTGATTGGAATTTCATGAAACTTATATAGGAGCTTAATTACACATTGTAGATGTGCATTATGCATTTTGTTTTCCAAAAGTTCTTTTTTCCAGATTTTTGACATGTTTTGGACTTTGTAATTTTAGCTCAATGCAAACCATAAGGTGACCACCTGGTATCCACTGCTCCTCTTAACTGACCGATTGGAATTTCATGAAGGTATACAGGAGCTTAATTACATATTGAAGATGTGCACCATGCATTATGTTTTCCAATAATTCTTTTTTCCAGATTTTTGACATGTTTTGGACTTCGTCATTTTAGCTCAATGAAAATCATATGGTGACCATCTTGTATCCACTACTCCCCTTAAACCTCTGATTGGAATTTCATGAAACTTATGCAGGAGCTTAATAACATATTTTAGATGTGCACCATGCATTTTGTTTTCCAATAATTCCTTTTTTCCAGATTTTCAACATGTTTTGGACTTTATCATGTTAGTTCAATGCCAGCCATATGGTGACCACCTAGTATCCACTGCTCCTCTTAAACCACTGATTTGAATTTCATGAAACTTATGCTGAAGCTTAATAACATATTGTAGATGTACACTTTGCACTTTGTTTTCCAAGAATTCCCCTTTTACCAGATTTTTGACATGTTGTGGACTTTGTCATTTTGGCTTAATGCAAACTATATGGTGACCACCTGGTATCCACTACTCCTCTTAAACCAAGATTGGAATTGCATGAATCTTATGCAGGACCTTAATTATATATTGTAGATGTGCATCATGTATTTTTTTTTCAATGAATTCTTTTTTTCCAGATATTAAAAAAACCAGGAAGGGTGGGGGCGGGGTTATTCGTGTTCCACTAGGCCACAGTAACTCTAGTTATTCACGATTTTCCTTTATAGTTAATATGCTTAGTGTAACCTTAATGTCAATTAGATTTTTAACTTTAAGTCTTTCACAATTCATGATGTTTAACTATTAATTGCTTCATTTTATTGTGTATTTCAAAAGTTTATGGTGTTTTACCTGTTTAATTTTGATTTGTTTGCATGATTTGTTAGTAAATTGTTTCTTCTTGTATATCCTTGAAGAAGCTATTTCCAACCGAGAAATTGTTATTTATTTATGTTCGATTTTACTATTTGACATAAATTTTTCTCCCTTGCACTTTCGAAATAAGTATGAAAATAAAGAATCTATCCTTTCAAGTCGTTGATTATCATAGTTCTACTGTCGAAAGGGTTAAACTTTTATGTTTAACCTTTGAGACAGTAGAACTATGATAATCAATGACGATTTTATTTCTCTAATTCTAAAATTAATGACATTTTCACGTGTTTTAGTTTTCACCCCGTCGTGGGCCTCTACAATCAAAACTGCAACGTCACTGGATATGAAACTGACATTGCATGGAAATCAAAAAAAGTAATTCGATCATATGTGATTCATAATAAGATAAATAAACAATGTATGCTTTAAGTAAATACTTTTTACATTGATTTATACTCGAAATAAATTTATGTAATGTATATTTTGCTATTTGAAGAAAAGTTCGTGACCTTTTCACTATCCAATGAAATCGCGAGATCAATCATCCCATACGTTGAAGAACACTTTGATCTCCCATGCTTAGAAATTGACGAGAACGGCATAAGAATTAGAGAAAGTTTTCTCTATTGTCATATGAAGGCAATATAACATTTTAGTTTTTAATTCGGACATTTGTTTTGGTTTACAAGTTTTTATTTTTTCACGATTTAAAGAAACATTGAAAATCTTCATTTTTTTCAAATGCAAAAGAAATAGTAAGATTAAATGAAATACTACAGTTATGAACAAATAATCAATAAACACTCATGCAATTATGCTACTTTTGAAAAGGAAAATCTTTGAAAACCAACAAGAAATGGCCACGTAATATTTTGTTTTTGTATTTTGTTATTTTATAAGAGGTGCACTTTAAAATGTATTTTTATCTTCAGTTGTAGCATTCGAGGGTGAAAGGAAATTAATACCGGTTAGCATAATAAAGGTATTTGATTGTGTCAGCCCTTGAAAGTTTGTTTCTTTTATTCTGACTAATAACTAAATACCGAAGTCACCGTGAATTTAAATTCTGCATATGCGCATTTCGACAACTTATGTCTCTTCAGTGCAGATAAAATCTAAACGTTTGGAAGACCATAAACTCAAAGAGGTTTAAAAACTGATAGAGAACAAACAACCAATATGATCTAAATGTGAAGCCAAAATCAGCTAAGGACAGAGCTTTGCATGAGGGAGATACTCCTTAGTTTTCAACAAAATTTACAAAAATTTAGATATTGTAAGGTTCGAAATAGAATCGGCTTTCGGGTCAGCACCGAAGTACTGACTACTGGGCTGGTGAATACCCTCGGGGACTAACAGTCCACCAGCAGTGGCATCGACCCAGTGGTAACAAATAACTAAATACCGAAGTCACCGTGAATTTAAATTCTGCATATGAAGATTGAACTGTAATCCATTTGAGGCGTCCAATCTTGAAATGTTGTTTTTACTAAACAATCTTCTCTTTATTATATTTTGAAAAAAAATGAATTATGGCAATTTTTAGGTTTAATGTTATCCAATTGAGAAGTAAGTGAGAACCGAACCGTTAGTCTAAAACAAATAAACTAAAGACAGTGGCAGCATTAGAAAAACAAAGAAACAAAGAAATAACATGAGAACGGCACAGAAAAGGAAATGAAGACACACACATATACAAAAATGAACAACACAGACCAAATAAAAAACAATGGATGAGATCAGGTGCACCAGTAGAGTAAGCATCTCCTGCTTCTTATGAGACATCCGCCGTGTTGAACATATCAAATCCAGTAGTAGTGGTGTTCCGATGATCGGAAAAAGTCTAAAATCAGTGTGTTGACTATCCAGATGTGATTAATGGATTGAAATTTTCTTCAATCGATTGATAATCCGTTAACTTAAACTACATGTTACCTTTGAGAAGTTAATACAAAAGGTTTTTTTTCAGGTCTTTACAAGAACAAAATGGCCACCACCAGGAAGCAAAGTTTAACATTAGACCTGATGGGAACATTTGCTCTGAATCAGTACTACAACAACAAAACTTGGCCACAATGCGCCTCGGATAGACTTATTTTATAATATGTCCAGCAAGTTCTGATCCTATCTAAGATGCCAGCCATTGAATCAATAGTTTAACATTGGATCACATGGGAACAATATCAAAGGTCTTCTCACCCAAAAAATTATTAGGCCAGTTAGAACCAAAATTGGTAACAAAAGTCTTCATGTAGTCCATGGTTTATGGTGATAGTCAGAGGTTATCCAAATTAAGCAAAGAAACTAATGCTTTATTGTGTACACTTGTATGTACTCATTTCTCATTTACAAACAAAACACTTTATAATATTAGTTTATTCATTAGTTCCTCTGAAAGCCCAGCACTTCATACTATAGACGCATATTCAAAAGTCCCAAAGTAAAATAAAAAGAGGAATTGCAGAATAACCGATTATAACCGATAATCGGTCGGCTAGCCCTGACCGATTATGATAGATAATCGTTTGGCATTTTCATCTGATTGAACACCACTATCCAGTAGTAAAGTCAAATTCGGTAGAGGAAAAACAAACTTTAATGACAAAGAGAAAGATATGTTGTCATTTGGGAAACAGATGTTCCATACCGGCCCACAAGATCGTGATGTCGACTGTAAAACGTCTGTCGTGATGACTTCAAGTTATGGGTAACATACCCTCGTTTAAGTAGCCTTTTTGTAAGCAACTGAGCTTTATCAGGGTAGTCAATGTATCGACAACAGGCCCGTGAATAGCGAATGATTTGGGAGATATGCCGATGCTTTTGTAATGTTGATAAAAAGGAAAGGAAAGTTGACTATTGGAAAAGTGAAGTCAATGCATTTGTCATAAAGCCTTGTGAAAATTAGATCATATTTATTTCCTATGTTTACTAGGCATAGTAACATAATGGGCATACAACAAATGAATGATTTTAGTACCGATTTAAATCCAATATGGCGGCAACTGCCGATTTCAGTTTAACATAGCAAAAGTGTTAAGATTTTAAGAACTACAATTTCTTCATGTGTCTGACAGGTTCACATCTGACCCAAAATGGCCCACATAGTTTAAATTCGCACCTTATGGAAAAATGTCGTAAATTGCTATTTCTTCAAAGCTGTTTCATATTTCAAGTTGATATTTGTTGGGCATGGTAAAATGACGACCATCTCTAAGGATTTATATATTTGAACAAAACAAAAATCCAAAATGGCAACCTCCTGGAGAACTATAGATCTCTGGGAAAATCTTTAGAATTGTTTATTCTTGAAAGCCGCGTCAAACATCAAATTAATATCAACTACGTAGTTTAACATGTAAATGAATTATTTTTCTACTACTTAGCTGTCGCCTCAGATTGATCATTTAAACCTTTGGGAAAATTTTGTAAGAGCAGTAATTAATAGGCAAGTCGTGTGCAATGTCACCATAGTTGTCGGTCTTTACAATGTCGTTGTTTACTGTATTTCAATAGATACTGAGCTGTAAAATGTAGTTTTCATTTTGCATTTTCATAGATATTTGATTGTTTTTGCATTTTGGTGAATAGAAATATGGCTATGAAATGGGGGTTCTTCATCACTATTTATATGTCTCGATTTAAAATGGTCTGAATTGTATTTGATAAGATGATTTTGCTCACATCATTATCTTACTACATTTAGCTAGAATAAACCAGTGACAAGCTCCAGGGGAAATAAAAAACTCTTAATAACACTTTTACTTCATCTTTTTTCGCCATGTTTCGGATTTATCATTTAAGATTTATTCATTCAGTTTGTGGCTTCATTATTCCTTTCCCCTATGTATTTATTTTGTTAGGAGATAAGAGGTGTAAAATGAAATACAAGCTAATCATTTTTATTTTATAATTTTTTTTCATTCAAGATTAAATGTTTCTAATACGCAAATTAAATTGTCCCTAAATTATACTTAATTAATATCAAATCTAATCACAAAATGCCTGGTAATAAGGACTTCTTCCAGTAAAACAAAATTTATCGTTTATTATGAAACCTAAGGCATTTCTGTTTACACAAATGTTAGTACATTAAAATTAAAGAAGATTGATTGATTTATAAGTTAGAGTTTAAAGTCCAGTGAGCAATATTTTAGCTATATCAGGACGAGAACAAGTTAATCAATTCAAAAACAAACGTAAGTGAAAGAAAAAAATATAAGTGAAAGGGATAAACGGGGCAACGACTTTTGATTGCCGCTGGAAAATTTGAGAAACGGGTATCGGCATGGAATTAGGCCTTCTAGTGCGTCTGCTTTCCATAGAAAAATAAAGAAGGGCTCTTTATGCATTGGTCGTTGTGTTTCTGAACAGTTTGGCTATAATGGTTGGCGCCAGACTTTCTGTATTATGACCGGACAAGCCGGCATAGACAGGGCATTCCCCTATTCACCAACTGGGGACGCGTCTGTCAGTTCTGGAGCCGGAGCCCCTGAAAACCGATTCAGGTGGCGGGATTAAAATAAAGAAGAAAAGATAACAGGAAACATATACAATGACAGAAAATTACGACCACTGGCCACAATATACAAAGAGTGCGGGACAAAAAAAACTTCCATGAAAGAAAATGTCAAACGTACAAAACAATAGGAACTAGGAACAGTCTGACTTGGTATCAACACTAAACCGGTTTGTGTAAATTCAAACCTCAACATTCGTAATCCCGTTTTCCTACAGTAAATTAAGACAATATTTTACGAAAGGATATGGAGTAAATGAATATGAGACCATAACACATATGCTAACTCCAACTGATATAATTTTAATGAGCTGTATGGTCATTTCATGCCTAAAACCCAATACAGGTAGACAACTTTCTACAAGATAACTATCTCGAAAAAGAAAAGAATGAGACAAAGCGTAATTTGGAAAGTTGGGTCAAGAAGTGCTATTTATGAAAAATCGGAAATCCTGTGTAACAAGATATAAAAGATACTTGAAATAATATATAAAAAGATACTTGAAATGACATTTTACATCAGTTTTTCGTGATGGATTGGATAATACTACAGGTATGTTCAAATTTCTACTGGTAAAATATCATAAGCTGATCGACTCGGGCATAGCTATAGTCACGATCCGATTCAAGCAGTCAGTCTTTATAGCTATAGTCACGATCCATTACTTGACGTCTGGCATCTCTCATGTTCGTCTGCCCTTTCGTCTCTTTTACCTTCTACATTGTTTACGTATTAGTTAAGTTTATAGTATAAAATTCCCGAGGCACGATAGTATTGCGGGAATTATTTGTCTTCTTTGTCGTGTGATATTTAGGGGCAGCGAGTAGTATTTTTCTCGGCGGGAAAAAGTTACATGGGTGAGCGTTGATCACAGGTATTTTCTAGCCAGCTCGTTTTACTGTAAAGATTTAATTTTCACATTTTTTTAAAAGGAAAGCTAATTTAATTTTGTACCATTTTCATATTTTCGGCCGTTTTCCATAGAAGGTGTTTGCCTTTAATTGGTTATTTTATGTATTTATATATTTATTACAGTCGTTGTCCTCATGAAAATCTTTCTTCACCTTGAAATTCATTTTTGTAAAATTATATTTTCTTTCTTTTTCCCAGTTAGGTTCAACACTGTTGTTTCGCTTGGAATTGACTAATGGACACAGGTTCCCATAATAATAATAATAATAATAATAATAATAATGTTGGTTTTTAGGCTGCTAGGGTGTATGTATCTTCTTTCGGCTTGAAAAAGCACTGCGGAATGTTTACTGCTTTAACATAATGGTGAATAAAAGGATATAGAGTAAATAATACCTTTTGAATATGTAGACATTTATCATGAATTATATTACAAAATTTATTAATTAAAGCAGTAAACTTGTCGATTTTGTAAGCAAACGTGATTATATTTTTTTTCTCAATAGGAAGCGAGAAACTAATTTTTAAAATTCAATTGAGAACGGAAAGGGGCTGTATGAATGCGGGAAAAATTATTTTTATTTTTTTTTTTGAAAAAGTACGTGCGGGCGGGTACGACGAACAAGAAATTAAATTGCTACTATTCTTAACATTATTACATAGGCAACTAAGAGATATATTTTCAGATTTTTACGATCCTGAGATTGAAAAGTCGAATTATTTAAAATATTGCAAATCCCGAACATTTTGACGTGAAAAAAAAATTTCTTGACTTTAATGGTAGAAAAAAGAAGGGAAACGGGGAATGTGTCAAAGAGACAACGACCCAAAGGGGAGTAATAACAACTCAAAGCCACCATAAGATCTTCAATGAACGGTGAGAAAACCCCACACCCAACAGCAGGTGTTTTTTTTAACGGTATGACACAACTGATTAGTAAGGTACAAAAAGTACAGCAAACTATCAAATTTGTTTATTTTAAAGGAATAAAAAGCCAAACATTCGTCATTATCATCATTTTTGTTTCAGGGTAGACATATATTTCTGTATCTCCAGACCATAAAACAGGCGTAAATGACAAAATTAATATTTATTGTAAAGATTATGAATTAAACGTTTTTTTGTATACCAAAGTTATGTTTATTTCATTCATCTATAGGTATGTTCAGTCACTGTTGAAATTGTCACTACAGAAGTTTTAAGGTCGTCACCATGATTTGACAGACCGTATCAATGTATCTATTTCACAGGTGAGAATAGATATCTTTGGGTAGATCAAGAGTTTATTACCGGACTGAAAAACACCATTTGGAACAAAACCGGACTTTTCACTGGCAGTGTGACGGGTGCCACGCGTGGAGCAGATCATACTTACCCTCCCAGAGCACCTGATGGTACCCCAGTTTTTGTAGGGGTTCACACTGTTAGTGCTTTAGTTTTGTGGCGTTCTTGTTCATTTTTGTCAATTTGTTTTTGTAATGCTGTCTCAATTTTGGATATGAATTGCCGTGATTTTAGATTTTTTATTTTGGAATTTCCCTTTCATCATTTCTGCTTTGGTGTTCGTTTGCCGATGTATCTATAGCAAATTAAGGAACACAAAAGTTGAAACTTGAGTGAAAACGAAAATATCAGAATAGCGATGTGCTATAAAAGTGGTCCGGTCCTGTCTTGACGTGCAGGTATGTTTATGTTAACATGTTTTATTTTGAAGAGAGGACATTGGAGAACTGAAAAAAATAGTTTGGATGGGAAATGGGGGTTTAGAGAAAGTGATATTAGCCCATGGCATAAAAATTCAAGGTATTCAGGCAGACAAGTCTTTAACCAAGTGGAAAAAGGGTTCAGGATGTCGGTGGAATAGACCTCAGACTTTTTTTACATATGGCTGTACCAATTAAAAAGATCTGAAGGCCATGGCGAAAACAATGTCTTCACGCTGTAATGGAAGGCCATTTTGGGTCTTTTAAGCATATTGTTTCTTACACAAAATATCTTTATTTGATGAAATTCGAAAACTTCATTATGTGGTGGGTACATAATAATGAGCAGGGCACAAAATATCGAAATCTTACCCGGTATTTTATTTCTTCAAATTAATTGTCATATGTTGGATTTTATGGTTTATTCAAATTCATAGTTTGACTAATATTAGGAAAAATGCAAGAAATCAGACATGTAATTATATCACTGTTTAGATACGTCTAAACTTTCAAACAAACATTCACTCCTAAAACAAAAGTCCCATAGTATAAGTTGTTAATAACAAACCAAAGTTTATCGCGAGGTTGAGAAAGCATCGTGCATTTGTCGTGAGAATATTAATATGGGACTCAAGGTCATGTGATAGTAGTTAAACATAAGGTAAACAAATCATAATTCCGTTGTATTCCAATTTTCTGTAGTTAACATCATTGTTTATATCCAAATATTCCTTTAATTTACAGTTTTCTTGCATGACTGGAAACCTTATTAATCTGTACTGGTATGTTTTCTTTCAGAGCTTTGATGTTCTAATTATCTTAGGACTTGTTGATGCGTTCACTGCGAATAATTGTTCAACAAATAGAAACTGTAGCTGTACATACAACAAAGAATTCCTTAGAGCCGACTGTTCACATTTAAAGCTAACAGAAGCTCCTACATTTGTTGAAGAAGTTTCCGAGATTGATTTGAGTTACAATGAAATCAAAGGAAACTTTCCAGATTTCAGTTATCTTCCAAACCTAACTCGTCTTGATTTATCACATAACGAGTTGCGCTGTCTGCAAGTCAACATTTTCAGAAAAATACCGTTAGGTTTAATCAATCTTACTTTTTTGAACGTTTCATATAATAATATTACTATGACGAAAGGAATCTATTTTGACCAACTATTTAAAGGTATGAAAAAGTTGGAAATTTTGGACATGTCACGAACTACTGGATACAAATTTTATGAAAACCCAGTCGTACCAGACGTAGCATTAAGCTACCTGGTTTCTTTAAAGGAATTACATATAGATATACAGGAAATGGAACCATTAGGAGAGGGATTTTTAAGCCTATACAATTTGACAGTTTTAAACTTTTTTAACTATAGGGATTGCTACCATTTCATAGATATTGTCACAGGTTATTTGGAAAATGTTCCTTATTTAGAACACCTTGATATGTCGAATTGTAGCTTAATTACAATTGAGAACGGAACATTGACCTCTCTGTCACGTCTTAAATCACTTGACATATCTCACAATTATAAGTTAGGGTGGTGTGGATTTCAAAATGTGGCACAAGACTTACCATTTACAAAAATAGAAACTTTCAAGGCAAATCATTTACACGATATGAAGTCCGCATATGGTTCAGTACTATATGCAACTGATATATTTCCACTACAACATACCAGTCTACGCGAGCTATACATAAATCAAAACATTTTACTTTTCGTGGAGGCAAATGCATTTTGGTTTCTCCCAAAAACCTTGGAGAAAATAGAGGCAAAGGAAAATAGGTTATCATTACATTTTCTAGATATCTCATACACGTTTCCTCACTTTTTACAACACTTAGTCAATTTAAAAATTATAGCTCTGAGCTATGCAAATTTTTTCCAAGGGTTCATTAATGACCAACTGCCGACAGTTCCAGTGTTTTTATATTTACATTTACACCACGGAAGAGGTTCACCTTGTTCGCTAACAAAAGACAGAAATTATGAAAAGGATATTAAATTCGGAAATCACTACGCAAGTGCAAGAGACAATATTCACAATTCATTCGGCGAATGTGATTTTCAATACCTACTTGATAAAGTTTTGACTTTTGAAAATGAGAAGGCTGACGCATCGAAGCTTCAAAATATTCCTCACAATTTCACGATTCCAATACCACCGAATTTGAAACAATTGACAGCCGTAGGAATAATGAATCTCAGTACGTTCTCTTTCGAGAAGGTATCATCAGTAATCTTCTCAACAGACACGATCGAAATGCTAAACATCAGTTTCAACAAACTTACAAATTTACATGTACCTCTTCATAATGTGTCAAAAGTGCAGATTCTAGATTTGTCTCATAACCAGTAAAATAAGATATCCTCGACTTTTTTCCATCCGTTCGTTGGACTGAAGACACTTTTTTTGAACGACAATGAATTTTCTGATATTTTTATGACTAAAGATAGTTGCCTTGTATTTGAAGGTTTGTCAAAGCTTCAGCACATTGATATTTCCAGGAACAAGTTGACATTTGTACCTGATTGCGTAATTAAAAATTTGATAAATCTGCAAGTTATTGATTTAAGTTTTAACCGTTTAACAAGCTGGAACATCCCTATTTACAAAATGTCTAACCTAACTCATATAAATTTATCAAACAATGAGTATCAGTATTTCGATGCTGATGCGATACGATTTTTAAGAGCCTTGCACAGCGATTCTTTAGAAATTGATTTATCAGGAAATCCACTTAGTTGCTCATGTATAAATTTACAATTTTTTAACTGGATTTTAACAGCAAAAAATATATATTTCACGGATGAATGTACAAATCTAATATCAGCTTCGGTAAGAGATCTAAATCGTGAATGCCGTAATAATTTGTACGTGTATTTAATAGTAAGCTGTGCTGTGACACTAATCATGTCTGTCGTTATTACTCTATTTGTATACAAATATAGATGGAGATTTCGGTACTGGTATTATGTGTCGAAGACTAAACGTACTAACAACCGATCTAAAGAGGGATACCAACTGCTTCCTGACGAGTACAAGTTTGACGTCTTTGTTTCCTACTGTGAAACTGAGAGCGATTTCGTTCGAAATGAATTATTGTACGTTTTAGAAAAAGAGCATAAATTGAAAATCTGTATCCATGAAAGAGATTTTATTCCAGGATGTAATATTGCAGAGAATATCGTCAATGCTATTCACAACAGTAGAAAGGTGATTTGTGTCATCACTGAAAATTTTATCAAGTCAAGCTGGTGTATGTACGAGTTTAACATCGGTGTGACTGAAAGTATCGTGTCCAGGGATGGGGATGATATCATTCTGTTAATGTTCATGAATTACAAACCGAACAAGAAAACACCGAGAGTCATATTGAATGCTAGTAACAATAAAACCTATATTGAAGTGCCTGCTGATAAAAGAGAAATATTTTGGAGAAGGGTGATAGCTGGGATAACAACATGAAATTATTGAACCATAATCATTTAGTTTATAGTGTTCCAGGTGAAATATCGGGATAGCTTTAGTCGTCTTGGGTTGTGTTTTTCCAATTTTTCGTGAAAAATATATCTGCAACTACAAATCACAGCTGTTTGAAATTTTGTATGCGACTTCCATATTGCGCTTATTATTTGAGGTTTATTGGACGTCTACTTCCTAATAACCGACATGGGTTTTTCGTATTTTCAGTACTGTTAATGGTAAATATTTTCATTACATTCTTCTCCGCATTTACAAATCGCAGCCGTTTGAAAACATTTTTGTATGTGACTTTAGTATGGGGTCCCATATTACACTTTTGGAATTCACGTCTGTCGAAAATCCACGTCCTGTATAGTGACTTACAAATAATTGTGTTTCCCTGATCAAATTTTACTGGCAACAGCAGGGCAGGCTACACACGTCTTCCATCGAAGACTAAAATGTATAATTTTGATAGAATAAACATTTTTATAATAAATTATTAAATTGTAACAAGAAGTGTCATTGTTATTTGTTTTTATTTATTCCATCGAGTTTAAAGTCTTCAATGTTTTGTCGGGCATACTTCATTGAAAGTAATGTATAAAAAACAATGAAGACTTGTTGAACATTCATTAGCAGATTTTTGAATAGATTAAACCAAAAAAAAAAAAAAGAGTCAACGAAGGGTTTGCAGATATGTAAAGCTACATAAGAGGGCGTTTATACTTGCCGAACAGTAAATAACATTAAAGATTTAAATATACCACAAGAAAAAAACTCATATGAACTTTGTACTTAGGGATCCTACTTGGTACTTACATGTAAAATAAAATTATTGGCCATTTTTGTATAACATTTTTCATCAGAATTAGGACACTGATATTGAAAATCCTTAATCAGATACGCTGAAATTTTGCCACAGCAAAACTATGAAACAACATAAATACCATAAATAACTGCGCATGTCGATTTTCATACTCTTTCAAAATTACATTATTTTACGCCTACAAAGTGTACATAGCACATTGTTATGAAGGAGACAAAGTTATCAAGTCCTCAGATCATACAAAAAAGGACACTCCTCTTCATTCTTAGTAGAAATAAAAGCGTTTTTGCATGATCAATATGACCGGAAGTAAACTGTCCATATTTTCACACCTGGGCAGGAAAATAAGAGGTTATTTTATGCTCCTCGTGCGTCAAAATAAATAACTTCCGGTCCATATTGGCCTGGCAATTCTAAACGTCGGAAGTACATGTATGTAGTAAAAAGTTTAATACATGGGCATTTCTTTATTGACCGGATTATTATTCCTCGACCTATATTGTCCCTCGACTTCGTGTCGGGTCAATATGGGTGTCTCGGGATGATAACCAGGTCAATATGAAAATGCCCATGTATTAATCTGTATGTAAATCCCTTTTTTTAAATATACGGAAATAGATTTATATCAGATTAATACATGGTCATTTTCAAATTGGCCTGGTTATCATCCCGAGACAAACATATTGGCACGAGACGAAGTTCTCTTTGTTTAGTTTTGCCATGTATTTACACTGGTTTCTGGATCCATTTAACTATAATGTTCTGTTTTTTTTCTTATTTCTTTTCCCTTTTGTTGTTTTGTAATTGTAACAACATGTTTATTGGTTTATATAATATGCTTGTACATTAAATTAACAATGAAATGAATGAATATGAAGTAAATGCAGGTGAGACAAAATCTCTATAAATACATGGCAAAACAAAACAAAGAGAACAATAACATCGGCTAATGACGTATCAACGTAGGAAAGAAAAAAAAATATATTTAGGTTTTATATAAACATCGCCTCAGATTACAAAGATTTTTAAAATATTGAAAATAAAAATGACTGTCGACATAGCAATAAAGTTTGTTCCTGGTATTGTCGTTTCTTGGTAGTTTTTATATATATATAATATTATTTTTGAAATTTAGCTAACAGCAATCGACATTTTAAAAGTTATCAAACTGGTGTAAATATCGTCTAAGTGTCCTAAGCGATTTAAGTGATAGACCTTTTTGATTAAATAAGATAAAAATTAGCCCCTAAACATGTTTTTGTTTTTATCGCTAATTTGCCTGATTTTCAATTGTTCCGGAGAGACGAAAATTCTATTATCACTGCACTGCGCTGATATGAACATATTATCGTCAATCTCTATGGAACATTAGCAACAGCGTATTAATATGACGTCGCGTGACGTTTCGTGAAAAAAATAATCCTATCAAAAAAGCGTTACATTTAACTAAAAATTACATGTTTAACCTAAAAGAATATTTCAAAGAAAAAGAAACATGTATCTGGTATATATTAATAACAAAATTAGCGATAAAAATACTATTAGTAATTTGTTTTGCTCGGATGGATTTCTCAGCTCGTATTGCATCTCGTGCTTCGCAATCGATGCAATACAAGCTGAGAATTCCATACTCGCAAAACAAATGTCTAATAGTATATATATCTTAAATGAACCGAAAACTGCCACAAATTGTCATATTCAGGATACAAATAACAATTTTCAGGAAAAAATTGTCATAACAAAAACGGACATATACTACCTGTATTGGGTTTTATTCGTATGTTTTTATACTATAGGGAAACGGGACAGATAAGGGGAGGTTTGGGTACCCATGAACCGGTTTAACCCTACCGCTGGCTTTTGCTCGTGCCGGTACAAAGTCCGGCTGTCCCGAGTTCCTATCGTTGTCTACGTTTGTCTTTTGTCTTATACGTGTTTTTCTTGTGTAGTTCCCTTGCAAATTGTTTCATGTAATTATAATTTTCAGCCACTGTAGGTGTTTCCTGTTATCCATTTTTAACATAATTTTCTGCCATATGGGTATTTTTTTAAAAAGAAAGTAAAATACAAAGCAATCCTAACTTTAAAACGACGAGTATTATTAACAAAGTGAAAACAAAAAACATGCTCTTTTTATATTTTTATATTATCAAATATTTCTTCATCAGACAGATTCCATGTGTAGAAAAGATCTATCTATATGCATAGGCACTTTTTCCAATTTTCCTACCCAAGGATTTACAACATGTCTGCATTATCTTAGATTATTAATCAATATTATTATACTTTATGCAAATTTCTTTTATTATCCGTTTATTTCATTGCATTTGTTAATTATTACTTATCTTTCACTCGCCCATCCCTAGCAACGTGTGTTAATGTCAAAAATTAACACCAACTGAGCCCGAAGTTTGCAGAACTTGAATATTAACACCCACTCCGACCGAAGTTTACCGATGATTATACAAAACAAACATGTGGCATGTATTATTGATGTTTTAGAATATAGTAAAGTGCTCTCGACCAATCAGAAAACAGGATTTCAGTTGTCTTGTGAAGAACATAAGAAATCATGTTCTTACTAAAGGATTATCTATTGTATTTTACATGTTCGGGTCAATTGTTGAAAAAGCAATTATATGTAAAATAAGAAGTTGTCATTCACTCAAAAGCCAGTATTATAATATTTTTAAACAATAAATTGTCTAGTCAGTATAAATCAGATTAACAGAAAGCAAAATAGATTAAAAAAGGTGGTTATCACTACTTTCATAAGAAAGCAAGGATAAAACAGAGGATACAAATGGCGTTTCGGATTTAAAACCATCTTTTTTGGAAATATTTTCAAAATTTTGTGTAGAATAAGTTATCAAAAAACGTAATATCTACACAAATTATGTTCTTGGCATCAGTATCTTGTGATGATTAAATTGGGAAATAAGCCTCCATACCCCACAAAAAAAATATTTAAAAAATCCAAAATACATACCCACTGTAGTACATTTTAAGCCCCAGGTTCCATAATATAACATAATATAAATCTATTAGTCAGTCTATCTAAATCATCTCTTTCAACTTCTGTAAGCTCTAAACATTCCTTCTCCATAATGAATAACTCTATGTTAGTTAAATTTATAACACCAATTTTATCACCTTCACAGTTTTCTATAGACCTAAATTACTCCAATTATGGCATGCATGGGTGAAGTCAAATAGGGCTTTAGTCTATCTATTGTGTGTCTATAATATTTGATTATTGTACTTATTTCTTGAGTACTGAACAATATTCTAAATTTATAAGAATATGATTATCCCTTTTTCGCGATAAGTACTCGCTAACGCTCGTACTTATTCACGAAGAAAGGGATTATCATGTTCTTACCCCACCGCAATATACCGCAATTAACCCCACCGCCTGTCAAAAGTCAGGAATATGTTGGTCATTGGCTTGTCCTTGTCTTCTTATAAAATTTTAGTTTCTTGATATCTGGGTTATTTGATGTGGTTTGTTTCCATTAATTTATTCACTTTTTTACCGTTTTGGGACCATTTAGGGCTTGCTATATGGTGTGAGGTTTCTCAACGTGTTGAAGACCGGACGGAGACCCCTAGATGCTTTGTTTTGGATCGTTTAAACCTGGATATTGGATGTTGTCTCCTTGACATTTACCCCATTTCCTTTCTTTTTCATATTACATATACTTTATGTTATTGTTTTAGTCATTACAATTATGTTATAATTTTTATTGTACTTTTTTAACACTTAGGCAACTCGGTATTAGTATAATAAAAAAAACATATTGCCCTTGAATGAAGATATTAGGGTGATTAACACACTCGGTGAAAAAATTATCACCCTCTATCAGGTGATAATTTTTTACCTCGTGTGTTAATCTACCCTGACATCTTTATCCAAGGGAAAAGCCGCTCTTACACTACACCCTATAGCACAAACGTATGAGGAACGGATGAAAAACCTTTTTGTACGGTGGAAAATATATTTGTTCGTTCACGAATTACAAGGAAAACGCATAAAAACCGAAGGTATATAGTAAGTACACCGTGCATGCACAGTCCTGGTATCGAATAAACCGTTTTCGCACCGAAACAAGCACCAGAACCCTACAGGACGAGCATCGACTAAAACGTATTTATAACGGTAACATACCGCACGGGAACCGAGAAAAGGCTATCCCGAGTTCTAACCGTTGTCTACGCACTATCAACCAAGTGCGAATCGACGGAATCATTATCAGAGTCTAAACAATAGAGGCGATTCCGATAAAGGAATTTTTACTGTCATAAAATCAATGTTTACAACAGTAATAATGACTTTTTCAATAATCGCATATATTGTTTTGACTATCATAATGATCTCGTCGATTCGCGCTTGGTCGACAGTGTCTACGTTTGTTTGTTTTTTTTTGGTCTTTTTATTGTTTTTCTCGTGCAGTTCCCTAGTAGATTGTGGCATGTGATTGTAATTTTATGCCATTGTAAGCGCTTCCTGTTATCTTTGCTATATTGAACTTTTGTCTTTTGACCGCACAATAACTTATTTTACACAGATAATCATTACGGCGTGTTTAACCAATTAAATTCATTTTCCCAAAATGAAAAGCAAGAGAATGACCTAAGGAAAGAACTGTCGGGTCACAGATAACCTTCACCACAGGGACTTGCTCCCGGCCTAGAAAAAAAATTGTTTACTATCAAATATGAATCTCGCAGAAAAAAGCACAAGGGAAATCCTATGCCTGATACCCTGCTCGCTTCGTTTTCAATTTTCTCAATAAAATAACCCAAACCTTATAATTCTGCCTGTTCCATTCTCTTCCCGAATGATTTTCTAAACAGGACTTCTGTCGGTGATAAATAAAAAAGTCGTTTTAGTGCAGGAGACTATATTCGATACATGGGCATTTCATCGGCGAATGAATGAAAAGTCCCGAGAATCCCGCGTAAATGATTTAAATTTAGAATGTGAAGGTCATGTTATTTTCACATTCAGTGCCATGAACTGTGATAAAATGTCAAATACGAGTAAACGAATCGAGATATAGAAATGAAGTGGGACTTTCCTACGATATAAAATGAGTTTTCTGTTTAGAAAATTATTCGGGAAGAGAATGTAAAAGGCAGAATTATAAGGTTTGAGTTATTTTATTGAAAAAATTGAAAACGAAGCGAGCGGGGTATCAGGCATAAGATTTCCCTTATGTTTTTTTCTCCGAGGTTCATATATCATAGTAAACATTTTTTTTCTAGGCCGGGAGCAAGTCCTTGTGCTCTTCCAGTGAAAATTCCAGTGAAGAAACTCAAGACCAAGATCGTATTAAAGTTATACAGTCTTTAGAGTAGCAGATGCTATAAAACGGCGAGAAAACGGACAAATTGTTTTTGAAATTTGATGTTTATCAATACAAATAAACAAAGACTTCATTAGTCTTGCAATTACTTATCATATAAGCAACTTTAAAAAGGTAGTACAGTTGGAGTTAACATGTGTGTTATGGTCTCATGTGCATTTACTCCATATCCTTTCGTAAAATATTTAATACAGGAGTTTGTCTTTTATTGCAGTGTGGAGTTGGTAAAACAATTCCCCGTGGTAGAGATGTATGCTCTTTATTTTTCTTAGATATGGTGTACTTGTACATGAGATGATATCTCATGTGTACACTTTTTTCAATTATTATTATCTAAATTTATGTAAAATTCTAAAACCGAAGGATTAACTCCCTCCATCGTAGTTTTGTCCTTAGCTATATTTGATATTACTGATTATTCGGATTTCGTTTGGGTTTATGCATCTTTAACATTTTTTTTTAATTATGGATTTCCTTTGTTTGGGTTCTAGTGCTGCTGATGAGGAATAGATTCCGAAATGGCCATACAGCTCATTAAAATTACAGTTGGAGTTAACATATGTGTCATGGTCTTATGTGCATTTACTCCATATCCTTTCGTAAAATAGTGTACAGCACCTTCTATTGGATGATCACATGATAAGCAATCGTTATAAATTCGTTTTAAGCAATAGAAAATTGGTAAAAGTATGCCAAATATTAAATAGTATAAAAGGACAAAATATGAAAAGTAAAAAATAATAAAAGACTGTCTTAAAACAGACGAAATGAAAAGGTAGTATGGCTCAAATTATCGGCTTATGGCCTCCAACTAGGGGGCAACCAGATACATTTTGTCATTCTTAAGTGGTTCAAGTTCCTATCGTCCTGGCAGGAACATTATTTTGGTTTTCCGTCCGATTACCTCGTAGTTGAAACTATAAGGTCGACGATACGGGCATTTTCTTCTGTTCTTAGCTATTTTTTAAAATATTTTTTAGTTTGTGCTTCTTATCTTTTAATTGTGGCCTATTTTGACGATTCTTATTTTTTTTAATTACTTGCTAATTTTGGCCGTTGCACAACATATATTTTAATAAATTAATTTCATTCGGTCCTTGTCCGGTTGGTTTCCGCTGTTAGTCCGGAACTCGAACGGTTTTACTTTGTTTTACTTTGTATATAAAATGTGGAAAAAAGAAGGGCCTACTTTTACCATTTTTATTTTAATTAAAACGAATTTGCAAAGATTGCATATTATGTAATCATCCAATGGAAGGTGCTATACACTATCTTTTTAAAGTTGCTTCTTTAATTTAGTAATTGCAAGACTTATGCAGTGTTTGTTCATTTGTATTTATATTGTAACATTTTTTAAAATATACCCAAACATCAAAATTTAAAAAAATGTCTATTCTTAGGTCATTCTCTTGGATTTTTATTCGGTGACATTTTGGGAAAATTAATTTATTGGTCTAGCACGCCGTAATGATTATTTGTGTAAAATAATTTGTTGAGCGGTCAAAAGACAGACACAGGTTTATATAGCAAAGATGAAACACACTTACAATGGCCATAAATTACAATCACATGCCTTAATCTACTAGGGAACTGCACAAGAAAAACGATAAAAAGACAAAAGACAAACGTAGACAACGATAAGAACTCGGGGTAGCCTTTTTGAAAAATCGATTGTTTTGCACAGTAATTATTCAATTCGATTTTACTCGATGTTGGTACGGTACGTTTTCGTTAGCAATTCGTTTTATTCGGTACTCGTCCGGTTTGTTACCATTATAAATACGTTTTATTCGATGCTCGTCCTGACGGGATCTGGTGTTTGTCCGGTGTGAGTTCGGTTTATTCGGTACCGGGACTGTGCATGTACGGTGCACTTACTGTATACCTCCGGTTTTTGTGCGTTTTCACTGTAATTCGTGAACGAACAAAAATATTTACCACCGTACAAAAAAAGTTTTTCATCCGTTCCTCATACGTTTGTGCTATACGGTGTAGTGTAAGTGTAGTGTAAGAGCGGCTTAATATGTGTAGGATATCATTGAACACTCATTACCTATGATGTGCAAAAAGTGAAGAAAAATAGATTTCATATGAAATCACACCAGCGTTTATGACTTTGTTGGAAGCTATTTCTGGTGAGATTTAAATGAAATGTAGTTCAACTAGGCAAGCGGCCAATACGTCATTTTATTAATTTTAAATGACCCAAAATCCTCATGGAATTTTATTCTCTCATATGAAAGCTTAAAATGTTAGGTACCAGAGGGTTATGTCGTAAACATTGAAAACTGTTCCAAACTGTAATAAAATTTGGGGTCAAACATTGAAAGCTGGTCCAAACTTGGGTCACTTTTGCAAAATCTAAACTTTGTAAATTTTGTTGAAAACTAAGGAGTATCTCCCTCATGCATAGCTCTGTCCTTAGCTAATTTTGGCTTTACATTTAGCTCATATTGGTTATTTGTTCTCTATCAGTTTTTAAATATCTTTGAGTATATGGTCTTCAAAACGCTTAGATTTTATCTGCACTGAAGAGACATAAGTTGTCGAAATGCGCATATGCAGAAAGTAAATTCACAGTAACTTCGGTATTCAGTTATTTGTTACCACTGGGTCGATGCCACTGCTGGTGGACTGTTAGTCCCCGAGGGTATTCACCAGCCCAGTAGTCAGTACTTCGGTGCTTACCCGAAAGCCGATTATTTTTGGAACATTGCAATATCTAAATTTTGTAAATTTTGTTGAAAACTAAGGAGTATCTCCCTCATGCATGGCTCTGTCCTTAGCTAATTTTGGCTTTACATTCAGATCATATTGGTTATTTGTTCTCTATCAGTTTTTAAATATCTTTGAGTATATGGTCTTCCAAACATTTAGATTTTATCTGCACTGAAGAAACATTAGTTGTCGAAATGCGCATATGCAGAAAGTAAATTCACAGTAACTTCGGTAAAGGGTCTGTAAGTCTCGTCATGTGACACCGAGAAATCACGATAAAATTGCAATTTGAAAACGTTTCCCGCCAAAATATTACGTTGCAGGATTATGACGTTCAAATTTTATGCTTTAAACGTCATATGTTTTTGTTTATAATGCAACTTCCGGGTACAAGTTTTGGTCCCGGAAGTTCCAAAATGAAACGAGACTTACAGACCCTATTTAGTTATTTGTTACCACTGGGTCGATGCCACTGCTGGTGGACTGTTAGTCCCCGAGGGTATTCACCAGCCCAGTAGTCAGTACTTCGGTGCTGACCCGAAAGCCGATTATTTTTGGAACATTGCAATATCTAAATTTTGTAAATTTTGTTGAAAACTAAGGAGTATCTCCCTCATGCATAGCTCTGTCCTTAGCTAATTTTGGCTTTACATTTAGATTATATTGGTTATTTGTTCTCTATCAGTTTTTAAATATCTTTGAGTATATGGTCTTCCAAACGTTTAGATTTTATCTGCACTGAAGAGACATAAGTTGTCGAAATGCGCATATGCAGAAGGAAAATTCACAGTAACTTCGGTATTTAGTTACTTGAAGAACTCTAATCTGGACCAAGTCAAAGTAAATGAATTAAAATCGTTCAAAATTTAATAAAAAAAATTTTAAAAACTTTGCAACGCTTTGAAATCAAGATTGGTTCGTAAAATTCAATGACTAAATATAGAAATTTTGTAACAAAAATGGCGTCATGCGCATCATTTTTAGAATAACAGACAAAAAGACCTTCTTAGCATTATAGTAATTTTTCAAAAAAGAAAATTGTTGTTTTTTGGCTGAGCATGTGATCAAAACAATCATAAATACAGTGTAATGATAACGAAAATTCTTTATATATTTTACGAAAGGATATGGAGTAAATGAACATGAGATCATAACACATATGTTAACTCCAGCTGCAATAATTTTAATGAGCTGTATGGCCATTTCGGAAATTAATTCCTCATCAGCAGCACTAGAACCCCCCAAAAAAGGAAATCCATAATTTCAAAAAATGTTTAAAATGTATAAAACTAAACGAAATCCGAATAATCAGTAATATCAAATATACCTAAGGACAAAACTACGATGGAGGGAGTTAATCCTTAGGTTTTAGAATTTCCATAAATTTAGATAATAGAAATTGAACAAAGTGTACACATGAGATATTATCTCATGTACAAGTACACCATATCTAAGAAAAATAATAAAGAGCATACATCTCTACCACGGGGAATTGTTTTACCAACTCCACACTGCAATAAAAGACAAACTCCTGTATTAAATATTTTACGAAAGGATATCTTATTAGCTATCCAAATAAATTCCAATATCGGCTCAAACTCTGAAGATTTGTCATTTGCTACTTTTTCAAAATTATTGCCACATAGTTTTGTTACATGCATTTAAATTTGTTGAAATGAAATGAAAGGGGCAACTGGAAACACCTACAATGGCTGAAAATTATAATTACATGCCACAATCTGCTAGGAACTACACATGAAAAATACAAATAAGACAAATGAAAAACGTAAACAACGATAGGAACTCGGAACAGCCGGACTTGGTACCGGCACTAGCAAAAGCCTGTAGTAGTGGTAGGGTTAAACCGGTTTATAAGTACACAAACCTCCCCTTCACCCCCTTTTCCAATCAGATATGTTATAATGCCATCATATGGCAAGAGAAAACGTTTCATACTTAGATATCTAAAGTACAAGGAAAATAAATTCATGTCAAATGGTAAAATCGAACATAAATAGATTTCAATTTCTGAGTTGGAAATAACATGTTAAAGAATATACAAGAGACAATTTAATAATAAAATATGAAAAATTATGAACATTTAACAGGTAAAACCCCAAACACGTTTGAAATGCACAATAAAATGATTCAATATTTGGGAAAATTTATCCTCAGGTAAAAAGCACACCAGAAATGATAATTCAGACTGGATCGGTCGGGAATATGAAAGAAAATCGTCGATCTATTCCCGTACACTCCATTGTGAGTGCAATTGGGCCAGTGGTGTCAAAAATTCTTCCATTTTCACATGCACTTACGGGATGTGACACCACTTGTGCATTTTCTAATAGGAAAGAAGTCCCTGTTTATTAGCTTGTCAAAGTTCAGTCAAGTCGTTTTCATTATCTTTCTCATCTAGCAGAAGATGTTGACAGTGTCATTGTTGCTTCAGTGTCTCGTTGGTATAATAATCTTCGGAATTGGAGCAAAGCAAAGTGTCCGGTCTTTACTTTTCAGTAATATCTGCTCTTTTTAACATTATAGACTGAATGTATTTTATATTGTACATGTTGTTTTATATTTTACATTTTTGATTGTTTACCTTTTATTTGTTGTCTGTTTTAAATTGAACATTTGCACTGTTTTACTCCGCAACAACAAACGTTGAGACCTATAGTTTTCCGGTCTATTCATTTGTTTGTCCGTTCACCCCACCTCAGTTTAACATCCATATTTTAGGTGATTTCTCAGAAACAACAAGACAAGTTTAATTCTCATAAAATTTTGTTAATCTATTCATCCTAACAAGTACAACATAATGTTGCATTTTGCATTTTGTCGACAAGATGCCAGATAGATATCCGTGTTATTTTATTGTTCCTTTTTATGATTCATTGCTTAGATGTTTTACCTTGTAAATAATTTTTATTTCTTATATTTTACATTTTTAAATGTCGTCTCTATTTCCTATATTTTAAACTCCGATGCCGTCTCTGTTCCTTATATTTTACCCTATAAATGTCGTCTCTATTTCCTATATTTTATACTCCGATGCCGTCTCTGTTCTTTATATTTTACCCTATAAATGTCGTCTCTATTTCCTATATTTTATACTCCGATGCCGTCTCTGTTCCTTATATTTTACCCTATAAATGCCGTCTCTATTTCCTAGTTCTTACTTTTTAAATAACGTCTTTTTTCCTTTGATTTTACCTTTTTGATACTGTCTCTTTCTCTGATATATATTGTTTTTACATGCCGTCTCTGTTCCTTATATTTTTTTCCTTTTAAATGTCGTCTCTATTCCTTAGTTTTTACCTTTCAAATGTCGTCTATTCTTTAGTTTTTACCTTTAAAATGTCGTCTCTATTCCGTAGCTTTTACCTTTTGGATGTCATCTATTCCTTAGTTTTACCTTTTAAATGTCGTCTTTATTCCTTATTACCTTTTACATTTTTATTCATGATTTCCCTTTATAGTTCATATGCTTAGTGTAACATTAATGTCAATTAGATTTTTAACTTTCAGACTTTCACAATTCATGATGTTTAACTACTTATTGCTTCATTTTATTGTGCATTTCAAAAGTATTTGGTGTTTTACCTGTTTAATTTTGATTTGTTTTCATGATTTGTTAGTAAATTGTGTCTTCTTGTATATCCTTTAAGATGCTATTTCCAACCGAGAAATTGTTATCTATTTATGTTCGATTTTACCATTTACATAAATTTTTCTCCCTTGCACTTACGAAATAAGTATGAAAACTTTTCTCGATTGTCATAGGAAGGCAATGTAACATTTTAGTTTTTAATTCGGATATTTGTTTTGGTTTAAAAGTTTTTTTCACGATCAAAGAAACATTGAAAATCTTCATTTTTTCAAATGTAAAAGAAAAAGTAAGATTAAATGAAATACTACAGTTATGAACAAATAAGCAATAAACACTCATGCAATTATGCTACTTTTGAAAAGAAAAATCTTTGAAAACCAACAAGAAATGGCCACGTAATATTTTGTTTTTGTATTTTGTTATTTTATAAGAAGTGCACTTTAAAATGTATTTTTATCTTCAGTTGTAGCATTCGAGGGTGAAAGGAAATTAATACCGGTTAGCATAATAGATATTTGATTGTGTCGGCCTTTGAAAGTTTGTTTCTTTTATTTTGATTATAGATTGAACTGTAATCCATTTGAGGCGTCAAATCTTCAAATGTTGTTTTGCATTAAAAATCTTCTCTTTAATATACTGTGAAAATTAAAAAAAAAAATAATTATGGTAAGATTACGGTGAAATGTTCTATCATTTTTTTTCTTAAGGTGTCTCCGTGGTATTATTCCGCCATTTTTGTCTTATACTTGTTCATTTAGGTTTCATTCATTAAAAAATTTATCAAAATAGTTATTTGAAATGTCAAGAAAGTTCCAAAATATTTAGAATTATTATTCCTAAGCACTTAAACATTTCCATTACAAAAATGTAAAAAAACACACTCAAGCCTTAAAACTGAAGCTGAATTTACAGAACACAGAAATTATACAAGGGAGATAATTTAATAAAAGAATTCAACATAGATATCACTAGAGAAATTTACATTTCGCAATTTATCTCTCTTATGTCAACGGTGACCCCTTATTTTTATTATATATATATATATACTATATAATGATAACAAAACGCATGCAAAGTATGAACAAAATCTATAATAATTTTTTCATGCTATATCCTCTCATATAACCATTTTCCCTAACATTTCTTTGTAAAATCCTGAAATTTTCAATTTCAGTTTTTGCGCTTAAATGCACGGTGACCACCAAATTTTATTTTATATTTTGAACCATACTACAATTATGTTTCTACATGGAAAATTTCACAAAATTCTAAAATAGGAAAATAATACCCTGCAGACACCTTAATCGAAAATAGGTGGCATTTGATATCCAATTGAAAAGTAAGTGAGAACCGAACCGTCAGTCTTTAACGAATAAGCCAAAGACAATGGCAGCATTTGAAAAATGAAGAAAACAAAGACAGCACGACACAGAAAGGAAAAATGAAGACACACATGGGTGTTCTGCGGAACATATGTGTCGCCTCCACTATATATATAATGAATTCCTGTTTTGTTATATAATGACAAAGTCCAATGGTAATCAGAAAAAATCAAAATTAAAGAAAATCCAAAATCCATGGATACATTTACAATATACATTAAAGCATTCTGCAAGTTTTTTGCAAAGTACCAAGTGGTTCTGAGGAGTTGCAGATAATGGAGGCATACCCTTAATGACTCCAATAAGCTGAAATGAAAAAGTTCAGACACAGCCAGAAAATCCGTAAAAAATCAAAATTAATCAAAAACTAAATGCATGGTGCACACCTTCAATATATATTGAAGCATTACTGCAAGTTTGGTTGGAAAGGACAAAACTGTCTTGGAGGAGTTGCGGATAATGGGAGGTATACCCTATAACTCCAATAAGCTAAAATGACAAAGTCCTAAGAGAGCTAAAAATCTGGAAAAAAAATAAATGAAAAACAAATGCATGGTGCACATCTGCAATATATATTGAAGTATTCTTGCAAGTTTGGTTGCAAAGTACCAAGCGGTCTAGGAGGAGTTGCGGATAACAAAATACCGAAGTTACTGTTTATATAATTTCTGCATATGTGCATTTCGACAACTTATGTCTCATTAACTGTATAATGGAGGTATATACCCTATGACTCCAATAAGCTAAAATGACAGTCCAAACATAGCTAGAAAATCTAAAAAAACTGAAAATTAATCAAAAACTAAATGCATGGTGCACATCTGCAATATATATTCAATCATTATTGCAAGTTTAGTTGGAAAGTACCAAGAGGTCTAGGGGGAAATGCGGAAAATGGAGGTATAACATATGACTCCAATAAGCTAAAATGACAAAGTCCAAATATTGATTCAAAATCTGGAAAAAATAAAGAAAGAAAAACTAAATACATGGTGCACATCTACAATTCATACTGAAGCATTCCTGCAAGTTTCATTGGAAAGTACCCAGCGGTTTAGGAGGAGATGCCGATAATGGCCATACAGACAGAGGGACGGACGGACGGACAGACGGACGTAAGACGATGGATAGTGATCCCTATGTGTCTATCTTGCACTAGGTGCTGGCGACACAAAAATGAATAACACAGACCAAATAAAAAGCCATAGGTGAGATCAGGTGCGCCGTTAGATTAAGCATCTCCTGCTACTAATAAGACACCCGCCGTGTTGAACATGCCAACTCCAGTAGTAAAGTCAAATCCGGTAGAGGAAAAACAAACTTTAATGACAGAGAAATATCTGTTGTCATCTGGGAAACAGATGTTCAATAGCGGCCCACAAGATCGTGATGTCAACCGTAAAACGTCTGTAGTGATTACTTCAAGTTATGGGTAACATACCCTTGCTTAAGTAGCCTATTTGAAACCAAACGAAGTCTACCAGAGTAGTCAATGTATCGACAACAGACCCGTGAGAAGCCAATGAGTTGGGAGATGTAAACTCCATATGTCGGTGCTTTTGGAATGTTGCTACAAAGGAAAGTGAAGTTGACAAATATTGGAAAAGTGAAGTTGACAAATATTGGAAAAAGTGAAGTCAATGCATTTGTCATAAAGCCTTGTGAAAATTAGATCATATTCATTTCCTATGTTTACTAGGCAAGGTAACATAAGGGACATACAACAAAGTACCGATATAAATCCAACATGGCGGCAACTGCCGATTTCAGTTTAACATAGCAAAAGTGTTAAGATTTTAAGAACTACAATTTCTTCATGTGTCTGACAGGTTCACATCTCACCAAAATTGGCCCATCAATGAACATAGTTCAAATTTGCACCATATGGAAAAATGTCGTAAATTGCTATTTCTTCAAAACTGTTTCATATTTCAAGTTGATATTTATTGAGCATAATAAAATGACAATCATCTTTAAGGATTTATATATTTGAACAAAACAAAAATCCAAAATGGCAACCTCCTGGAGAACTATAGATCTCTGGGAAAATCTTTAGAATTGTTTATTCTTTAAAGCCGCGTGAGACATCAAATTGATATTAAGTGCGTAGTTTAACATGTAGATGAATTATTTTTCTACCTCTTAGCTGTCGCCTCGGATTAATCATTTAAACCTTGGGAAAATTTTGTTAGAGCAGTAAAATTTAATAGGCGAGTGGTGTGCAATGTCACAATAGTTGTCGGTCTTTAAAATGTCGTTGTTTACTGTATTTCAATAGATATTGAGCTGTAAAATGTAGTTTTTATTTTGCATTTTCATAGATATTTGGTTGTTTGTTACATTTTGGGAAATAGAAATATGGCTATAAAATGGGTGTTTCTTCATTACTATATAATATATGTCTCGATTAAAATTGCTCTGAATTGTATTTGATAAGATGATTTTGCTCACACCATATCTTACTACGTAAAAAACTCTTAATAACACTTTTACTTCATCTTTTTTCGCCAGTTTTCGGATTTATCATTTAAGAGTTATTCATTCAGTTTGTTGCTTCATTATTCCTTTCCCCTATGTATTTATTTTGTTAGGAGATAAGAGCGTGTAGAATGAAATACAAGCTGATCATTTTTATTTATTTTTTTCATTCAAGATTAAATGTTTCCAATATGCAAATTAAATTGTCCCTAAATTATACTTAATTAATATCAAATCTAATCACAAAATGCTTGATAATAAGGACTTCTTCCAGTAAAACAAAATTTATCGTTTATTATGAAACCTATGGCATTTCAGTTTACAAAATGTTAGTACATTAAAATTTAAAGATTGATTGATTTATAAGTTAGAGTTTAAAGTCCAGTGAGCAATATATCAGGACGAGAACAAAAACAAATGTAACTGAAAGAAAAACAATATAAGTGAAAGGGACAAACGGGGCAACGACTTTTGATTGCCGCTGGAAATTTTGAGAAACGGGTATCGGCATGGAATTGGGCCTTCTAGTGCGTCTGCTCTCCATAGAAAAATAAAGAAGGGGTCTTTATGCATTGGACACAGTTTGGCTATAATGGTTGGCGCCAGGCTTTCCGTATTATGTCCTGACAAGCCGGCATAGACAGGGCATTCCCCTATTCACCAACTGGGGACGCGTCTGTCAGTTCTGTAGCCGGAGCCCCTGAAAACCGATTCAGGTGGCGGCAAAAATCAAGAAGAAAAGATAACAGGAAACATATACAATAACAGAAAATTACGACCACTGGCCACAGTCCACAAAGAGTACGGGACAAGAAAAACTTCCATGAAAGAAAATGCCAAACGTACAAAAAAAAAATAGGAACAGCCTGACTTGGTATCAACACTAAACCGGTTTGTGTAAATTCAAACCTCAACATTCGTTATCCCGTTTTCCTACAGTAAATTAAGACGATGCCTAAAACCCAACACAGGTAGACTACTTTCTACAAGATAACTATCTCGAAATAGAAAATAATGAGACAAAGCGTAATTTGGAAAGATGGGTCAAGAAGTGCTGTTTATGAAAAATTGGAAATCCTGTGTAACAAGATATAAAAGATACTTGAAATAATATATAAAAAGATACTTGAAATGACATTTTATATCAGTTTTCGTAATGGATTGGATAATACTAAAGGTATGTTAAATTTCTACTGGTAAGACATAATAAGCTGATCGACTCAAGCAGTCAGTCTTAATAGCTATAGTCACGATCCATTACTTGACGTCTGTCATCTTTCATGTTCGTCTGCCCTTTCGTCTCTTTTACCTTCTACATTGATTACGTATTAGTTAAGTTTATAGTATAAAATTCCCGAGTCACGATAGTATTGCGGGAATTATTTGTCTTCTTTGTCATGTGATACATAGGGGTAGTGAACAGTATTTTTCTCGGCGGGAAAAGGTTCAATGGTTGAGAGTTTATCATAGGTATTTTCTGGCTCGTTCGTCTTACTGTAAACTTTTAATTTTCACATTTTTCTAATGGAAAGCTAATTCGGCCGTTTTCCATTGAAGGTGAAGGGCTTTAATTGCTTCTTTTGTGTATTTATATATTTATTACAGTCGTTGTCCTAATGAAAATTTTCTTTTAAGTTCACCTTGAAATTCATTTTTGTAAAATTATATTTTCTTTCTTTTTCCCAGCTAGGTTCAACACTGTTGTTTCGCTTAGAATTGACTAATGGACACAGGTTCCCATAATAATAATAATAATAATAATAATAACTAGATTTGCAATTGCAAGCAATAGCCGATGTCACCCCTGACTCCCCATTCGATGATTCCATGTTATTCGCAGCCTCAAAATCTACCTAGAAATCAATTTTCGTTGAAATCGGACAAACTTGAACTTTTTACGTATCGAGGCGGCCATCTTGGAAATGGCAGCCATTTTGAAAATTTTTCCTTTCTCTCATCTTACTAAACATTTATACCAAATATGAACTAATTCCTCTAAGCAGTTCCTGAGATATAGAATCCCCAATTTTTCAACGTAAGGTGGCGGCCATCTTGGAAATGGCGGCCGTTTTGAAAATTTAAAACGCACAGCATATAACTTCAGATGGTGTTCCAACTTTATGCAAAGTTTGAAATCAATTCATCCATCCACTTAAAAATAATCGCTCGGACAAGAATTATTGGAAGAAGAGAAAGAAAAATAATAATCAGAAGAAACGTAGAATAACAACATGTCACCCCGACTACGTCTGGGGTGACATAATAATAATAATGTTGGCTTTACCTGGTCGGCCACGGAACTGCTAGGGTGTATATATGTTCTTTCGACTTGAAAAATCACTGAGGAATGTTTACTGCTTAAATATAATGGCGAATAAAAGGATATAGGGTAAATAATACCTTTTGAATTTGTAGGCATTTATCATGAATTATATTACAAAATGTATCAATTAAAGCAGTAAACTTGTCGATTTTGTCAACAAACGTAATTAATTTAGGAAGCGAGAAACTAATCTTTAAAATTCAGTTCGGTTGAGAACGGAAAGAGGCTGCATGAGTGCGGGAAAAATTTATTTTTATTTTACTTTTGAAAAGTACGTGCGAGCGGGTCCGACGAACAAGAAATTAAATTGCTACTCTTCTTAACATTATTACATAGGCAACTAAGAGATGTATTTTCAGATTTTTACGATCCTGAGATTGAAAAGTCGAATATTGAAAATATTGCAAATCCCGAACATTTTGAAATGAAAAAAAAAATTTCTTGACTTTAATGGTGTTTTTTAACCTTATGACACAACTGATTAGTTAGGTACAAAAAGTACAGCAAACTATCAAATTTGTTTATTTTAAAGGAATAATAAGTCAAACATTCGTCATTATCATCAATTTTTTTCAGGGGAGGGGAATATTTCTGTATCTCCAGACCATAAAACAGGCGTAAATGACAAAATTTATATTTATTGTAAAGATTATGAATTAAGCTTTTTTTGGATACCAAAGTTTTGTATATTTCATTCATCTATAGGTATGTTCAGTCACTGTTGATATTGTCACTACAGAAGTTTTAAGGTCGTCTCCATGATTTGACAGACCGTATCAATGTATCTATTTCACAGATGAGAATAGATATCTTTGGGTAGATCAAGAGTTTATTACCGGACTGAAAAACACCATCTGGAACAAAACCGGACTTTTCACTGGCAGTGGGACGGGTGCCACGCGTGGATCAGATCAAGCTTACCCTCCCAGAGCACCTGATGATACCTCAGTTTTTATTGGGTTCACACTGTTAGTGCCTTAGTTTTGTGGCGTTCTTGTTCATTTTTGTTAATTTTGTGTTTGTTTTTGTCATGCTGTCTCAATTTGTGTTGGATATAAATTGCCGTGATTTTAGATTTTTGATTTTGGAATTCCCCTTTTTGCTTTGGTATTCATTTGCCGATGTATCTTTAGCAAATTAAGGAACACAAAAGTTGAAACTTGAGTGAAAACGAAAATATCAGAGAAGGGATGTGCTATAAAAGTTGCCCGGTCCTGTCTTGATGTGCAGGTTTGTTTATGTTAACATGTTTTATTTTGAAGAGAGGACATTGGAGAACTGAAAAAAAATAGTTTGATGGGAAGTGGGGGTTAAGGGAAAGTGAAATTAGCCCATGGCCTAAAAGTTCAGGGTTTTCAAGCAGACAAGTCTTTTACTTAGTGAAAAAAGGGTTCAGGGTGTCGGTGGAATAGACCTCAGAATAGACGCTGTAATGGAAGGCCATTTTGGGCCTTTCAAGCATATTGTTTTTTACATAAAATATTATTTTTATTTGATGAAATTCGATACTTTATACGACGGTGGGTACATAGCATGACTGGAAACCTTATTAATCTGTACTGGTTTGTTTTCTATCAGAGCTTTGTCGTTCTAATTATCTTAGGGCTTGTTGATGCGTTCACTTCGAATAATTGTTCAACAAATAGCAACAGTAGCTGTACACATAACAAAGAATACCTTAGAGCCGACTGTTCACATTTAAAGCTAACAGAAGCTCCTACATTTGTTGAAGAAGTTTCCGAGATTGATTTGAGTTACAATGAAATAAAAGGAAACTTTCCAGATTTCAGTTATCTTCAAAACTTAACTCGTCTTGATTTATCACATAACGAGTTGCGCTGTCTGCAAGTCAACATTTCCAGAAAAATACCGTTAGGTTTAATCAATCTTACTTTTTTGAACGTTTCATATAATAATATTACTATGACGAAAGGAATCTATTTTGACCAACTATTTAAAGGTATGAAAAAGTTGGAAATTTTGGACATGTCACGAACTACTGGATACAAATTTTATGAAAACCCAGTCGTACCAGACGTAGCATTAAGCTACCTTGTTTCTTTAAAGGAATTACATATAGATATACAGGAAATGAAACCATTAGGAGAGGGATTTTTAAGCCTATACAATTTGACAGTTTTAAACTTTTTTAACTATAAGGATTGCTACCATTTCATACATATTGTCACAGGTTATTTGGAAAATGTTCCTTATTTAGAACACCTTGATGAGTCGAATTGTAGCTTAATTAAAATTGAGAACGGAACATTGACCTCTCTGTCACGTCTTAAATCACTTGACATATCTCACAAATATAAGTTAGGGTGGTGTGGATTTCAAAATGTGGCACAAGACTTACCATTTACAAAAAAAAGAAACTTTCAAGGCAAAACATTACACGATATGAGGTCCGCATATGGTTCCGTACTATATGCATCTGATATATTTCTACTACAACATACCAGTCTACGCGAGCTATACATAAATCAAAACATTTTACTATTCGTGGAGGCAAATGCATTTTGGTTTCTCCCAAAAACCTTGGAGAAAATAGAGGCAGAGGAAAATAGGTTATCATTACATTTTCTAGATATCTCGTACTTGTTTCCTCACTTTTTACAACACTTAATCAATTTAAAAATTATAGCTCTGAGTTATGCAAATTTTTTCCAAGGGTTGATTAATGACCAACTGCCGACAGTTCATGTGTTTTTATATTTACGTCTACACTCCGGGAAAGGTATTAGGAAAAGCATAATAAATTCGAAAATCACTTCGCAAATGCAAGAGACAATATTCACAATTCATTCGGTGATGGTGATTTTCATTACCTACTTGATAAAGTTTTGACTTTCAAAAATGAGAAGGCTGGCGCATCGAAGCTACAAAAGATTCCTCACAATTTCACGATTCCAATACCACCGAATTTGAAACAATTGACAGCCGTAGGAATAATGAATCTCAGTATATTTTCTTTCGATAAGGTATCATCAGTAATCTTCTCAACAGACACGATCGAAATGCTTAACATCAGTTACAACAAACTTACAAATTTAGATGTACCTCTTCATAATGTGTCAAAATTGCAGATTCTAGATTTGTCTCATAAGCAGTGTAATAAGATATCCTCGACCTTTTTCCATCCGTTCGTTGGACTGAAGACACTTTTTTGAACGACAATGCATTTTCTGATATTTTCATGACTAAAGACAGTTGCCTTGTATTTGAAGGTTTGTCAAAGCTTCAGCACATTGATATTTCCAGGAACAAGTTGACAAGCTGCAGGTTATTGATTTAAGTTTGAACCGTTTAACAAGCTGGAACATCCCTTTTTACAAAATGTCTAACCTAACTCATATAAATTTATCAAACAATGGGTATCAGTATTTAGATGCTAATTCGATACGATTTTTAAGAGCCTTTCACAGCGATTCTTTAGAAATTGATTTATCAGGAAATCCACTCAGTTGCTCATGCAGTGTTGGCGCTAGAAGGTCGCCACGTCGCCAAATGCGAATTGAAATCTGGAGTGGCGATGAAAATTTCATCCTCAATCGCCACATTGGCGAATTGAAAAAAAAATAGGTGTTTTCATAGCGTACAATTAAAACCCAATTTGGTTAGTGTATAGATGGTTGGATTTCAATAACCGCTAGCTTTATTCATCAAAACATTGAAGAGAAACTTAGAAATTCGTGCAAGCATCTCTGTTTGGTTAAAAAGAAAACAAATTTCCCACTTTCGGTTTGTCCAAATACTGCAAAATTATCAGTATGTCCAAATACCGCAAAGTACCTAAAATACCAAACACCAAAAAGAAGAACATGTAGAATGTTCAAATACTGAAAACAAAGTTGCCTTTTGTATTGACTAGATAGAACACCTAAAGTATCACTGTTATTACTGAAAACGAGGTTTATAATTGTCAATGAAAACAAATTGCTTTCCAATGAGTTCAAGTTGATTATTACACAAAAATGCACAGGTGACATCACCTTATTAAAATTACTGTGGAACTTATTTCTATAGCCATTGGAAGATTTGGAAATTATTTTTTGTAAACAGAAAGATGTTTTATAAAGACAAATTCAAAAACAAAATGAATAATTGAAACCATACATGCCATACAATGTCAATGTGTAACAAAATTCCAGCATTCAAAGCAGATTGACCTAACGTTACCATTACTGAATTTAGTCACCATAGAGAAAGGGTATGAAGATATAGAAGAAAAAACAATCTTCATTGCCAAGATACTATGAGAGGATAAATGAATTAAAAGGAAAAACATATTCAAGGGAAATATTTTGTGTAATTATTTACCAACCCAATGTGAGCGAAGTGAACGATGGTTGGTACTTGTAAACACTTTTCGTCCAGAAGCGGAAGTGGGAAGAGCTAAAGCTGTATACGAGGTTTCGAACGAACTGAAATCGCAAGTAGCGCCGAAGGCGCGACCACACCAGAAAAGATATCAAATGATGAAATAAATAGTATTAACAATTTATCAGTATGAATCGTGGCGAAGGCACAACCGTATAACTAAACAGACAACTCGTCTTTTTTTTTGTATTTTCGAACATGAGATCACACGAGACAACGCGTGATCACACAAGACAGGCAGTTTCGTATGTGTAAATTAATGATTATGGAAGTCAAAATGTCTTGCCGAAGGCACGAATAATATGAACAAATTAATACAACTGTCATGTGACCACTACCAACATTAACAAAGAATGAATAACAAAGAAAGTGTGGTTCCGCATGACAACGCGTTCGTCATTTGGCAAACATCGGGTTGCCGTAGCAACGCATTTCCCCAAGTATCTGAGTCAATTTAAAGACGTGCCGAAGGCACGACCGCTATGATAAGGATAAAACTGTCATGCTGAAGGCACGAACATTTTGATTAATAGCAAACAATGAATAGTGTCGATGTGCCAAAGCCAAAAGGCACCCCCGGCCTCAAATATCATGAAACGAATGAAAACGGGGAGCAGGGATGCCATGACAACGTAAATAAAGATGGGAGTAAATTGTAGACAAATGTTTATGCAATCATTTATCAAAAATATGCCCATGTAACAACTCCAGTGAGCTCTGCGACGATGAAAATGCTATGAATGATGTCTTACCTTGATTTGGCTTGAAGTTAGATATTCCTTTTCCTTGCCTTATAAATGTAGACCAAGGCTATTTGATAGCCTACTGGTGTGAATATTTGACTGAAATCTTTCAAAATGAATTGGCATTACGCTTTAAACATAATAATGCTCAAATTAATTTGAAAATCGTCAATCTTCAAATGAAAACAACTAAGCGTCTGCTAAGCCATGTACGCCGGAAATATATGTTACACTTCAAGGGCCGACAACAACAGAAGTGCTGGTGAGGTTACAATGCATTCAGAGATCGTATAAACTGGTGAAATATATATTTTGGGATCGTGAATTATAAAATAAGCAGACTATGTGTACATTTGAATATTTTACTATGAATTGGAGAGTATATTTAGGGAACTTGAACACACCTGTCAATAAAATAAGTTTGATACGATGACCAATGGACCAATGTATAAATTTACAATTTTTTAACTGGATTTTAACAGCAAAAAATATACATTTCACGGATGAATGTACAAATTTAATATCAGCTTCGGTAAGAGATCTAAATCGTAAATGCCATAATAACTTGTACGTGTATTTAATAGTAAGCTGTGCTTTGACACTAATTATGTCTATCGTTATTACTGTATTTGTATACAAATATAGATGGAGATTTAGGTACTGGTATTATGTGTCGAAGACCAAAGGTACAAACATTAGATATAAAGGAGGATATGAAAGGCTTCCTGACGATTATAAGTTTGACGCTTTTATTTCTTACTGTGAAACTGAGAGAGATTTCGTTCGAAATAAATGAATTATTGTACGTTTTAGAAAAAGAGCGTAAACTGAAAATCTGTATCCATGACAGAGATTTTATTCCAGGATGCAACATTGCAGAGAATATCGTCAATGCTGTTCACAACAGTCGAAAGGTGATTTGTGTCATCACTGAAAATTTTATCAAGTCAAGCTGGTGTATGTACGAGTTTAACATCGGTGTGACTGAAAGTATCGTGTCCAGGGATGGGGATGATATCATTCTGTTAATGTCCATGAATCACAAACCGAACAAGAAAACACCGAGAGTCATATTGAATGCTAGTAACAATAAAACCTATATTGAAGTGCCTGCTGATAACAGAGATATATTTTGGAGAAGGGTGATAGCTGGAATAACAACATGAAATAATTGAACCATAAACATTTAGTTTATAGTGTTCCAGGTGGGTTGTGTCGTTCCAATTTTTTTGTGAACTACAAATCACTGCCGTGTGAAATTTTGTATGCGACTAAACTATGGGGATTCTATATTGCACTTATTATTTAAGGTTTATCGGGCATCTACTTCCTGTTAACCGACTTGGGGTATTTTCATTAAGTACTGTTAATGGTTAAGATTTTCATAACACTATTCTCAGCATTTACAAATCGCACCCTTTTGAAATTTTGTATGTGACTTAAGTATGGGATCTCATATTACAATTTTGGAATTCAGGTCTGTTTGACATCTACGTCCTGTATAGTGACTTACAAATAATTGTGTTTGCCTGATCAAATTTTACTGGCAACAGCAGAGCAGGCTACACACGTCTTCCATCGAAGACTAACAATGTATAATTTTGATAGAATAAACATTTTTATCATAAATCATTAAATTGTAAAACGACGTTTCATTGTTATTTTTTATTAAGTATTCCATCGAATTTAAAGTCTTCAATGTTTTGTCGGACACAATTCATTGAAAGTAATGTATTAAAAAATTAGAGGTTGTCGGAACGACAGCTATCCCCGCACTCCCTGTTTGACGCAGAAACCTGGGCATAATTTTTCTAAATATTTTTGAAATCAAACTATTGATAGTTGTTATTTTTACAAAATAGAATGAAAGGGTATATGCTTGTTAGGCAGAATTCCAAAACATAAGTGGACTTTGAGACTTTCAGTAAATTTACCAAGATTCGAATCAAATATTTTTGAAATAAATATAAAACCCAATACAGGTAGACTACTAACTCAATGACCACAATCTTGAAAGGAAAGAAAAAACAATACGTAATTTTGAAAGATGGGTCAATGGGTGCTCGCAGCTAAACTGCCGGCTAGCCCAAGGAGCCTTGTCTTCTGGTAGAACACTGTCGCACTACGGAAGAAAACTTTTAAAATATACAAGAAATAGATTTATATCAGTACTATGACGCTGTTTTCTGGATCCATTTAACTATAATGTTCTGTTTTTTGCTCCTTTGTTGTTTTGTAATTGTAATAACATGTTTATTAGTTTATAAAATATGCTTACCGTTGGGGTGGAATTTTCTCACCGTTCATTGAAGTTGTTATTACTCCCCTTTGGGTCGTAGTCTCTTTGACACATTCCCCGTTTCCCTTCTTTTTTCTTTTTTTACATTAAATTAACAATGAATGGATATGAAATGCAGATGAAAATACATGGCAAAACCAAACAAAGAGAACAATAACATCGGCTAATGACGTATCATATAGTTTTATACCGTAGATTAAAAACATCGCCTTAGATTACAAACATTTTTTAAATATTAAAATAGCAATTAAGGGGGTTCGCTACTCTATTTGAAAATAAAAAGGATTCAAATAAATGCGATTTTTTGTTGGAAAATTAAAAAAGAAGTAATTTAAGTGAAAAAAAATTGATAGGTTGATGATCTCGTTTTTGAGATTTAAGTGATTGAAAATTTGGCGGGAAACAGAACTCTGATTTTTCATAGGATTAACATTAGCAAAGTTTGACCAAGAATGGAAGTGACAGAATAAATTAAATTTAATGAAATTCTTACAGAATGCTCCTTAAGATGTAAAAAATGAAATTTTGGGAAAAAATAAGGGGGTCCACGGGCAAAAAATTATAATGCTTTCAAATGGATAAAACCAGAGAATTCCGAAAATCTGACAGAAATCCCAAAACATGAGGAGCGAACCTCCTTAAGTTCGTTCCGGGTATTGTCGTTTCTTCTCCTGGTATTTTTTTTAGCAATGATAATATTATTTCTCTGATGATGCACGCTTATTATCTATTCCTTGCACGAATAGTTATTTGTGGCTGGAGTTAAATATGAACTTGTTGAATCGCTTTTACAGGAATTTCATTGGTCGAGCGCCAAGTAATAACACATCACGCGTGATGTGCTATTATTTTTTCGACGTTTTTATTGGATCACTGTGAAATCTCGTTTACCTAGCAACGGTGTTGTTGTTTGAAACAAAAACAACAGTTCGGCACTAAATATTATGAAAATCATAAGAGAAATAGTTTTAACAACTCGAAAGAATTGTATATCGCTGGATATCAACTATCGTTATGTGATTTCAAATATAATAAACTCGCCAAAGGCTCGTTTATTACATTTTGAAATTACATAACTCTAGTTGATATCCATCGATATACAATTCTTTCTCGTTATGAAAACTATAATTTTGAAATCTAGTTAACAGTAATTGACATTTTAAAAGTTATTAAACTGGTAAATATCGTCTTACTGTCCTGAGTTATTTAGGCGGTAGACTCTTTTTATTAAATAAGATATAAATTAGCCCCTAAACATCCTAAAGTAATTTGGTTTGTTCACATGTTTTTTTCCTTTATTTTTATCTTAAATTAACCGAAAAAAAATGCCATAAATGGCCATATTTAGGATACAAATGACAATTTTCAGGAATAAATTGCCATAACAAAAACGGACATAATTTTCTACCTTATTTGTATTTAAAAAAAATCAAATACAAAGGAATTATAACTATAAAAAGACGATTATTATTACCAAAGTGAAAACGAATAGCATACTCTTTTCCCATTCTCTGTCCTTAGCTGATTTTGATTTACATTTTAGATCATATTGGGTATTTATTCTCTATCAGTTTTTTTAACATATTTGATTTAATGGTCTTCCAAAAGTTTATATTTTATCTGCACTGAAGAGACAAAAGTTGTCGAAATGCGCATATGCAGAAAATATAACCACAGTAACTTCGGTATTTAGTTATTTGAAAGCATCAAATATTTCTTCATCAGACAGATTTCATGTATAGAAAAGATCTATCTATATGCAGAGGCACTTTTTTGCAATTTCTCTACCAAAGGCTTTACACCATGTCTGCATTATCATAGATTATTAATCTATACTATCAGTGTTTTCCATTCGCCACAAAAACAGCTAGCCCAGACTTTTAATTTCAGCTTCAGATATATAGACGATGTACTTTCTCTTAATAACCCAAGATTTAAAGAATATTTACATCGTATCTACCCCAGTGAACTTGAAATTAAAGAGACAACCGATACACCCGATGCTGCTTAATACCTTGACCTTTTGTTGTAAATTGACCAACATGGACGTCTGAAATCTAGATTATATGACAAACGTGATGATTTTGACTTTCCAATTGTGAACTTTCCCTTTCTCTGCAGCAATATACCTGCATCCCCAGCATATGGAGTAAATATTTCACAATTCGTTACTGTAGAGCGTGCAGTACATACAGTGACTTTGTGGAGAGCAAAAGCACTGTCACAAAAACTGCTGAGTCAGGGATATGTTCAGCTTTGTTACTTTCGTCCCTTCAGAAATTCTATGGCCGTCAAAACGACATCATAGATAGATATGAAATGTCAGTGTCACAAATAAAAACTGACATTTTCAGCTAGATTCGCGTCTTCCCTGATTTGACATTACCGGTTTCGACTTTACCCTGGATTGACCCACTGACAGTGTGACGGGTGCTGTGCACAGAGCAGGACATGATTACCCTTCCGGACCACCTGATGTCGCTCTCGGTTTTTATGGGAGTTCACACTGTCAGTGCTTTAGTTTTCAGTGTTGCCTTGTTAAATTTTAGTTTTGTCTTCGTCAGTAATGTTTGTGGTACGGATTTGTCCTTGTCCATGTTTGAATACTTAAGTGATTACAAAGGCTTTTCAAAATTTCATCTTGGTACTGTTTGAGGTTTAGAGAAGTAACACGTACCATGGCTCTCAGTTGGTTTTGTCCCAGGGTTAGAAAATGACAATAACCAATCAGTAACCTAACAGATCTTTCAAAACATATGCCTCACTGGCCTTGTGACGGGTGCTGTGTGCAGAGCAGGACATGCTTACCCTTCCGGGGCACCTGATGTCACTCTTGTTTATTGAGAGTTCACACTGTTAGTGCTTTAGTTTTTTGTGTTGTATATGTAATGTTCGTGTGTTTTGTGGGCATGTGGTGTCTTTGGTCTTCCGTCTTTTGGTGTTCTTGCTTTTGCCTTGTCTCTGGACTTTGATTTGTGTAATCTTGTGCTTTGTTCCTTCGGTATTCTACTGCCGTTGTTAAGCTGGCTTTGCCGACCAGGTTCCTTTGCAGACCGACCACCTTTGCTTTCGTCAAGGTGGTCGGTAAAAACGGAAATTTTTCAGTTCCGGTCCGTCATAGCTCCGTGGTTAGTGTTGCCTTCATTAGACAAAATGGCGGATTCGAACAAACAAAATCGATGTTTTCTTTTGTAAAGAAAGAAAAGGGAAGATACCTGATGAACTTATTGAATGAAAATAGAACGAACCATTGGAAATATAAACATGGAGACCATTCAATATAAATACTAGACGAGAAAAGATCAAAACTCCCATTATGATAAAAAACGGTTTCATTGTAGTGAACGAACCCAAAAATAAAACAGAAATGGATTAACTTCACTATATTTACTGTCAAATCAGAATGACAACAAAACACAATTTATTATTACTTTTGTATTACTTTCATATGTATCAAGGAAATTAAAGTTGCCAATTTTATATACACATTGCATTTCTTTATCAAAATACAGCACGCAACTGCTGAAAATCTAGATAGCCGGCTATCTTCAGTTTCAAAACAACCATCTTTCATTTGCCAAAAAAGGAAAACACTGACTATTATACTTTATTCAAATTTCTTTTATTATCCATTAAATTTCATTGGACAAGCCGCATTTGTCATGTTTTACTAATCTTTCATCCGCTCATCCCTAGCAACGTGTGTTAACACTCGCTGAGCCCGAAATTTGCCGAAATTGAATGTTAACAACCGCTCCTACCAAAGTTTACCGATGATTATTCAAAACAAACATATGACATGTATAATGGATTTTTTAATGTTATTGATTTAGTCATTAGAATTCTTATTGTATTTTTTTTAAAACTTAGGCAACTCGGCATTCAGTATAATAAAAAGAAAGATATTGCCCTTGGTTGAAGATATTAGGGTGATTAACACACTCGGTGAAAAAAATATCACCCTGTGTCGGATGATAATTTATAATCTCGTGTGTAAATCTACCCTAACATCTTCATCCAAGGGAAATATGTTTATACTATCATAGAACACCAATGACTTAAAATGTCCAAAAAGTGAAGACAAAAAGGATTTCATATGAAATTACACCAGTATTTATGACTTTGTTTCAAGCCATTTCTGTTTCTGGCGAGATTTAAATGAAACTAGACAAGCGGCGAATACGACATTTTATAAATTTTAAATAAACCAAAAGCCTCATGGAATTTCATTCGCTCATATGAAAGGTTAAAATGTTAGGTACCAGAGGGTTTTGTCATAAACCCAAACTCTACGAAAATTTTGGGTAAAATGGGTCACCTTGAAGAGTTCCTATTTGGACCAATTCGAAGTAAATGAATTAAAATCATTCAGAATCTAATGAAAATTCACTAAAAACTTTGTAATGCTTTGAAATAAAGATTGATTTGTAAAATGCAGTGACTAAATATAGAAATTTGGTAACAAAACTGGCGTCATGTGCATCATTTTTTAGAATAACCGACAAACATAAAACAATCTTCAGTTTATAGTAATTTTTCAAGAAATTCTGTTTTTTGGCATGTGATCAAAACAATCATAAAAGCATTCTAGTGCTGTTGCTCAGTAATTAATTTCCGAAATGGCCATACAGCTCATTAAAATTGTTGCAGTTGGTCTCATGTTCATTTACTCCATATCCTTTCGTAAAATATTTAATACAGGTGTTTGACTTTTAATGCTGTGTGGAGTTGGTAAAACAATTCCCCGTGTTAGAGATGTATGCTCTAATATCTCATGTGTACACCTGTTCAATTACAATTATCTAAATTTATATAAATTCTAAAACCTAAGGTTTAACTCCCCCATCGTAGTTTTGTCCTTAACTATATTTGATATTACTGATTATTCGGATTTCGTTTGCTTTTATGCATTTTAAACATTTTTGAAATTATGGATTTTATGTTTGGATACTAGTGCTGCTGATGATGAGTTAATTTCCGAAATGGACATAAAGCTCATTAAAATTATTGCAGTTGGAGTTAACATATGTGTTATGGTCTCATGTTCATTTACTCCGTATCCTTTCGTAAAATATTATGATTACGAAAAAACTTTTTGTCTTATTAGCTATCCAAATAAATTCCAATATCTGCTCAAAGTCGGAAGATTTGTTATTTACTATTTTTTCAAAATTATTGCCATATGTTTGTTTTGTTACAAATGCATTTTAAGTTCTCGAAACCCCCTTTTTCAATCAGAATTGTTATAATGCCATCATATTGGCAATAGTGAAAACTTTTCATACTTACATTATCTAAAAATCAATGGTAAAATCGAACATAATAGATGACAATTTTTGAGTTGGAAATAGCATCTTAAAGGATATACAGGAGAAAAATTACTAATAAAATAGGAAAATAATGAACATTGAACAGGTCAAACACCAAAATGCACAATAAAATGAAACAATATTTAAACATAATGAATAATGTAAGAATAAAGACGATATTAAAAAGCTAAAATCTGAGGAATAGAGATGGTACAGATGTGTTTGTTCTAGCGATTCATTTTTATCCTCATCTAAAAAGCCCACCAGAAATGCTGATTCAGACTTGGTCGGTTGGGACTATGAAAGAAAATCGTCGATCTATACCCGTACCCATTGTGAGTGCCATTTGGCCAGTGGTGTCAAAACTTCTTCCATTTTCACATGCACGTACGTACGGGATGTTACACCACTTGTGCATTTTGTAATAGGAAAGAAGTCCTTATTTAAGCTTGTCAAAGGTCAGTCGTTTTCATGACCTTTCTTATCTAGCAGAAGATGATGTTGATAGTGTCATTGTTGCTTCAGTGTCAAATTGGAATAATAATCTTCCGAGTTAGAGCAAAGCGAAGTGTCCGGTCTTTATCTTTACCTCTCAGTAATATCTGTTCTTTTTAACATTATAGGCTGAAGGTTTTTTATATTTTTTTAAGTTGTTTTAGATTTTAGCTTTTTTGATTTTTTACTTTTTATTTGTTATCTGTTTTAAATTGAACCTTTGCACTGTTTTACTCCGCAACAAGAAACGTTGGGACCTATCGATTTCCGGTCTTTTCGTTTGTTTGTCCGTACGTGCCGCCTCAGTTTAACATCCACATTTTCAGTTGGTTTCTCAGAAACTCCAAATTTGATTCTCATAAAATGTATTCATCCAAACAAGTACAGCATAATTTTATCGACAAAATGCCAGATAGATATCCGTGTAATTTTCTTGTTCCTTTTCAGATCCATGGTTTAGATGGTTTACCCTGTAGATAATGTATTATTCCTTATATTTTACCTTTTTAAGTGTCGTCTCTATTTCTTATATTTTACACTTAAGATGTCGTCTCTGTTCCTTATATCTTACCTTTTAAATGCCGTCTCTATCCCTTAGTTTTTACCTTGTAAGAGTCGTCTTTATTCCTTAGTTGTTACCTTTTGAATGTCGTCTCTATTCCTTAGTTATTATCCTTTAAATGTCGTCTCTATTCCTTAGTTTTTACTTTTTAAATGTCTCTATTCCTTAGTGTTTACCTTTTAAATGTTGTCTCTATTCCTTAGTTTTTACCTTTTAGATGTCGTCTCTTTTCCTTAGTTTTTACTTTTTAAATGTCTCTATTCCTTAGTGTTTACCTTGAAAATGTTGTCTCTATTCCTTAGTTTTTACCTTTGTAAGTGTCGTCTCTATTTCTTATATTGTACCCTTAAGATGTCGTCTCTGTTCCTTATATTTTACCTTTTAAATGCCGTCTCTATTCCTGAGTTTTTACCTTGTAAGAGTCGTCTTTATTCCTTAGTTTTTACCTTTTGAATGTCGTCTCTATTCCTTAGTTATTATCCTTTAAATGTCGTCTCTATTCCTTAGTTTTTACTTTTTAAATGTCTCTATTCCTTATTGTTTACCTTTTAAATGTTGTCTCTATTCATTAGTTTTTTCCTTTTAAATGTCTCTTTTCCTTAGTTTTTACCTTGTAAATGTCGTCTCTATTCCTTAGATTATGTAACAGGGAATTTATTCCGGCAGTGCATTCCTTCCTCTTGGATAAAATGCACTAGGGTGGGATTTTATTCCGGCAGTGCATTCCTACCTCTTGGATAAAATGCACTAGGCTGGAATATCTACAACATCTAATTGACCAATCACAACGGAGAACTGACCGTGACGGCATAAACACCAAGGTAAAAATACAATAGGTTGTTTACATATACGGAAATTCTACACGGCGGAAAGAAAGTACGATTACAATTATACCTTCTAAATGTCATCTCTACTCCTTAGATTTAACCTTTAAATGTCGTCTCTATTCCTTAGTTTTTACCTTTTAATTGTCGTCTAAATTCGATAGTTTTTACCTTTTAAATGTCGTCTCTATTCCTTAGTTTTTACCTTTAAGATGTCGTCTCTATTCCTTAGTTTTTGCCCTTTAGATGTCGATTACACCTTGTAAATGTCGTCTCTTATTCCTTAGATTTTTACCTTTTATATGTCGTTTCTATGCCTTAGATTTTACATTTTAAATGTCGTCTCTATTCCTTTGATTTTATCTTTTAAATGTCGTCTCTATTCCTTAGTTTTACCATTCAAATGTCGTCTCTGTCCTTTATATTTTACCTTTTAATTGTCGTCTCTATTCCTTAGTTATTACCCTTTAAATGTCGTCTCTATTCCTTAGTTTTTACTTTTTAAATGTCTCTATTCCTTATTGTTTACCTTTTAAATGTTGTCTCTATTCATTAGTTTTTTCCTTTTAAATGTCTCTTTTCCTTAGTTTTTACCTTGTAAATGTCGTCTCTATTCCTTAGATTATGTAACAGGGAATTTATTCCGGCAGTGCATTCCTTCCTCTTGGATAAAATGCACTAGGGTGGGATTTTATTCCGGCAGTGCATTCCTACCTCTTTGATAAAATGCACTAGGCTGGAATATCCACAACATCTAATTGACCAATCACAACGGAGAACTGACCGTGACGGCATAAACATCAAGGTAGAAATACAATAGGTTGTTTACATATACGTAAATTCTACACGCCGGAAAGAAAGTACGCTTACAATTATACCTTCTAAATGTCATCTCTACTCCTTAGATTAAACCTTTAAATGTCGTCTCTATTCCTTTGTTTTTACCTTTTAAATGTCGTCTAAATTCGATAGTATTTACCTTTTAAATGTCGTCTCTATTCCTTAGTTTTTACCTTTAAGATGTCGTCTCTATTCCTTAGTTTTTACCCTTTAGATGTCGTATCTGTTCCTTAGATTACACCTTGTAAATGTCGTCTCTTATTCCTTAGATTTTACCTTTTATATGTCGTCTCTATGCCTTAGATTTTACATTTTAAATGTCGTCTCTATTCCTTTGATTTTACCTTTTAAATGTCTCTATTCTTTAGTTTTACCATTCAAATGTCGTCTCTGTCCCTTATATTTTACCTTTTAATTGTCGTCTCTATTCCTTAGATTTTTCCTTTTAGATACTGTCTCTATCTCTGATATATATTGTATTTAAATGTCGTCTCTACTCCTTATATTTTATCGTTTAGATATTATTGTACCTTTTACATTTTTATTCACGACTTTCCTTTATAGCTCATATGCTCAGTGTAACATTAATGTCAGTTAGATTTTTAACTTTAAGTTCTTCACAATATCATTATATTTAACTATCTATTGCTTCATTTTATTGTGTATTTCAAAAGTATTACCTGTTTAATTTTGATTTTTTTATGATTTGTTAGTAAATCGTGTCTTGTATATCCTTTAAGATGCTATTTTCAATTCAGAAATTGCCATCTATTTATGTTCGATTTTACCAATTGACATAAATCAACTCCCTTGCACTTTCGAAATCTAAGTATGAAAAGTTTTCTCTATTGTCATATAGAGGCAATATAACATTTTAGTTTTTTATTCCGATATTTGTTTATTATCCCCGCACTTTCGAAGAAAGTTCGGGGATAATGTTATA